>RWGZ01000555.1:1428662-1455245 GCA_009725065.1 Utricularia reniformis
TTTTATTGTTAATTTGATTATCAAATTACTTATGATTTTTACTCGCCATTGTTACTAAATCGTTCTCGAAAGTTCAATTCAAATTTCATGTTTGATCTAGATTAACATAATTTATTTCAAATTACCTCAATTTGAACTCAATAGAAGTATATTCATTTTGAAAATTATCGGTTATTCTAAATTCTGAACACAATAGAAACATATATTGGTTATTCTAAATTTCCCTACTTTTGAGTCAAAATGAAAAATAGATTAATTCAAAAGGTACATATTCGAAAAGTATGAAAGTCAAACTCTCAAATAAAGATATTGACAATTGAACAAAATTTGTATAAATTTTTTTAAAAATTAATCGGTTAAACGGTAACCAATTAACCGTCAGTTTTTGTCGGTTTCGGTCGATTATAAATTTATAAAGCGGTTAAACGGTTCGGTTTCGGTTTTCAAATATTGGGCTACAAAACCGATTAACCGAAAATGCTTTGATCGTTTAACCGCTTAACCAACCGAATCTCATCCCTAGCAGTGAGTTCACAACTGGTTTAACCTAACGGCCATCAGAACGCACCTGCAAAATATCAATTCTACTATTGACATATTATAATTTATTTTTTAAAAAAATAATTTTGATCAATAACTTATTATATTCTATCAATTACATGTTCAAATTATAAAAAAATATATAACAATTTAAAAATATAGTTTTTGAATAATGAATTTATCATAAAATAATATGAAATATAATTTTTAAATTATAAATAATTATTTAAAAATAATGACAAAAAAATCATTTTATTATATCACGATCACTGCACCGCTATTTCATAAACAATTTTTTTAAATCACGATCAATTCACCTCATATTACAATACAGTAATCTCAACTCACCGCTATTTATCAAACGCGTGAGGTGGATCCGACGTCATCCGTATAGGTGAATTGGCGCTTACACATGGGTGGCACGTGCGGTTTAAATCAATAAGTTTGCATTGTTCCCAATCCCAATTGCAATTTGGTAAAACCAATGCTTGTTAGGATGAAATATAAATGAAATTTGGCTTACATGATCCTGCTCCTCTATTATGATTCTATATTTATTTAATAATTTAATATATTGTATTTAATTATTTACTTATTTAGTATTTAAAAATGTGTTATTCTATTATTATAATAATTTATCATTTTATATTTAATTATGTAATTACTTATTTATGCTATTTGTTAATTATATAGTTAATTTATTTTATTCTTATTTTATTATATTATTGTTTTCTTGTTCTATTATTTCATTATTCGATTATTTATTTAATTATGTATTTAATGTGACAGTTAATGATTTATTTTATTTTAGTTGTCTTATTTATTTATGTATTTAGTTGTAAATGACTAAATGTGCATACACTTTATTTAGATATAGAAAATATTCAATGCAATACTATTGCATTATTTCCTAATATGGAAATATGCAATGCAAGATAAAATTTATTTATTAATTTTGTTTAACATCAAAACTAGGTTTGTCAATATTTAATTTGTATATCAAGTGAGTTGATATAGTATCCTTCTACGTGTTTCATCTAAAATTGTAGGATTCTTATAAGCGCACCTAACCCAACGTAGCATGCTAGGTTCTTCGCACCTTCAACTTATTGCAATACGCACCATAGTCTATTGATATAATTGTGAGTTGAATCATTCGATATTGTTTAACAACATACGCACACACAAAACGAGCTTACGAACGCAATATTTATGCGTTTGCAGACGTGGAACACACCACAACATACACTAAACAAGTAAATCATTTTTCTAGTGTATTCAATTACCAAAATAACTCCAGATTCATGTACTAATAGCATCCCAATCCCATACAAGTCATACAGATAGTATACTACCCAAGTATATCGATCATACCAGTAAATATCGGTTGTGATCGGTTCATCGGTATTATGATATATCACTAATCTATTAACGGAATCGAAAAAACTACTTGTACTGCTCTAACCAATACGAATTGTCCTGAGCGATATGATTTCTTTGTAGTCCATCCGTGGTGGAATCATAGATCATACAATTGCATGACAATGTTGGGTAATAGTTCAATTTTTTTTAAAAAAATATTTTCAATAATTAAATTTTTTATAGTATTATATTTTTAATAATTATAATCAATCAATTGCAAAATTATCATTTGAACAACAAGTACAATATAAGAAAAATTTTAAAATGTATAAAATTTAAAAATTGACAAGAATTGATTAATTGGTCATTTTTGTATTCGGCTGGGACACTCTCACTCCTCAAATTTTTTTTAAATTTAAAATAATTATAATATATAAATATTTATAATATATTGATATAATAGTTTTATATATAATACTATAATATTTTTGTATTAGATGTGCAAAAACTATTAGTTAATGATTTATAGGTTTTAACCAATTCGATTAAATGATTTTTAATTAAGATTTGAATAACTAAAATCGAACTAACTATCTATCAAATTTATTATCTTTCATTTACCAAGTTAGTATTTACATAAAAAACATATTATATAAAAAAATAGAAATTATAAGTGTCTGAACATTGTTGTACAGATGAGAGGAAAATTATTTATAAAAATATTGATATTAATATTAAAATTTAAGAATGATAATGTCTACAGAGAAAAAGCTGAGATATGGAGTGAGAAACGACTCTTTGAGCATATAAAGAATGTGGATGCCTTAATTACACGTGTGGTTGCTTGCCAAATCAAAACTCTATCCATTTGGTTATGTAACATTAACTTTTTATAATTTTAATTTTATCCAAATTTCAAAATATTATTTAATGTTTCTTGTACATTTTTTCTCAAGAATCGTACATCTTTTTTCTTTCATTTATAAAATATCTGTATATAGTATAAGAATATTTTGTAATGATTGTAAGACCCAATTCAACACTCTATCAATTTGGTTATGTAACATTGGTGATGTTTGGAAACTCAGTCCACCGTTCGGTGGGGTGAACGTACCGTAATTGTATTTTATTTTTACCAAACATCATTAATAACTGCGTTCGTGTGACCACAGAAAGCAGCGGTGAGTTCACAGTTGGGTTAAACCAACTGGCACCAGAACGTACTTATAAAATATCAATTTTATCATTGATAAATTATAGTTTATTTTTTTAAAAAAATAATTTTGATCAATAACTACTTATATTTGATCAATTACGTGTTCAAACCAATGTTTTCATATTGGACGGTATACCGCCCGGTACGCCAAATTTCGCTCGATACAGGTATTTTTTTGCGTATTGCCCGGTACCGGATATTAGGGTTGATTTTCGGGTTTTTTTGGGTCTGATTCTAAAAAACTAATTAAATATTAATTTTTTTAAATATAAAATAAAATAAAATTTGGTACCGTTCGGTATACCGGTCGTACCACTCATACCGGTCCGGACCGGTATATAATTCCGGACTGGTATGAAAACATTGGTTCAAACTATAAATATATATATAACAATTTTAAAATGTAGTTTTGAAATAACGAATTTATCATAAAATAATATGAAATATAATTTTTAAATTATAAACAATTATTTAAAAATAAGGGCAAAAAAATCATTTTATGATATTACGATCACTGCACCGCTGTTTCAAAAACAGTTTTTTAAAATCACGATCAGTTCACCTCACAGCACAGTACATTCATCTCACCTCATCCCTATTTGCCAAACGATGTTCCAAACGTACCCATTAATTTTTAAAAATTTTAATTATATCCAAATTTCAAAATATTATTTAAAGTTTCTTGTACATTTTTTTCTCAACAAAATACATATTTTTTTCTTTCGCATATAATGACTACATCTTAGTAATCATAGGAAAAAATGATTCTATTATGAAAGTGAAATATATACAATCTGTACCGTGAAATTTAAAACTAATTATGAGATAGTAATACTTATTAGTTGCGAGTTGCGACCCTCACTATTTTTCATATACTTAATTTTCTTCATTTTTAAATAAAAATTTTATATAAAAATTTAATCACATATAAATCTAATAAATATTTTATTATATATCTTTTAACAGTTGATAAAAGGGATAACTGTTTGTTTGGAACTCAAATTAAAATGGCTATAAGGTGCGGTGTGATATCAAGATTGTGATTTTTTTATGATACACAAAACACAAATTTAGCTGCGATGTGATAATTATTAAAAAGTCACGATATTATCATAACTATTAAAACCAAATGTAGTCTCATCGTGATTTTGAAAAAGACTCATTTATCCTTACATCTATTAATTATAATATAATTATATTTATTATTTTTATATATAAGGGTATATTAGTATTTTTACATAAATTACAATTATAATACAATAATTTTACCAACCATATTTAAAAATTTACTATCATCATATCTCACCAAACCTTACAACATTTCACAGTATGAGCCATGGCATGTAATGGGGAGAAAGTGACATTGGCTATTACATTTAATCTATACGATTACATTTCTTTCTAGTACCCTAAATTTGGTATTACTATCGCCTGAAACGTGAATACTCTTAAACTACTTGGAGAAAGCGTGACTGCACAATCCCCGTTACTCTATAAATGGACGATCGGATGACAATGACGATCAAATGAAGGTCATCGAAGCCTAGGGTCATCGTGATCGATGACAACCAGAAAACAACAATAATAAACAAATATTGTCAACAACTCCAAACTAACATCCAAGATGATGTTGAAGAGTACTCAAGACAAGTACACCACTATTACTTTGTGTTCATTGGAGCAATATCTATAGGATAAGTTTGTGATTTGCATAATTGAATCTAAGTCCAAACCTTATGATGGAACTTAATAGAGAATGTTTAATTTATCTCACATTAGTCAGAGAAGTGAGATTAATTAAATTCATAAGGATGTAAATTCCATCAATAATTGTTTGATCAAATCTTTTAAATGTATGGTTTCTTCTCCTTAATCATGTTCGTTCAAACTTCCATGTTGTAATTTCAGCTAGATTTTATAATTCCAACAATTCAAATTCAAATATTAGAAAACTACTGATATTGCCTTGAAAGTTTTTTATGAGGACAATTATATTCCCATAAAATTTGTTTCGAGTAGTGAAAATACGTATACTAAATTATCTAGATTTTTAGTATGATTTGTGGATTTTTGAAATATTTGGGTCATGTTGCATATTTATTGTACACTTATCATTAATTTAGATTTTAATTGGTCATTAGATATTATTACGTTATTTTACAATTGGGTAGAACTACATGTCCTGTGTAAACAAAGTTGAAGTGAGAAAGATTGAGTTTTACGACCTAAAAAATCAAGTACTTTGCGACTTTTTTTAAGATCGGAAATTTACGGTTATCGGAGGATGAAACTCTTCTTTGGATTTCTAAATATTCATATTTTGTTGTAAAACTACAAATTAGAGTTTTTAATTGATTTGAAGGATACGACCAAAATGGGTTTTTATTATTTATTTTATATAAATGTTTTGCACCTATAAAATTTAGTGATTTTCTCATTGGTTTTTTATTAATTTTTTAAGAACTTTTGTTTGATCATTACTCATTTATGAGGGATAAGTCTCTAATTTTCTTATTACCAACTTTAGGTCTGAATAATATTATTTACGATAATAGAAATTTTGATCTTAACAAGTTTAGTAACGGCTATGAATAAAGATTGTCTAACAAATCAACCCATATTTGTGCAACAATTTCCATCGTAAGTTCATTAAAATACTGAATTCTTTGTATTAGATTTTCAACTTATATAGTTTCATATGGATTATTTATAGAGAAAATTACGAAATGGCCCTCAATATTTAAAATAATTTAAATGCAGTCACTTAAAGTTTGTAAATTACATACAATGTTCTCGAATGTTTCAAAACCGTTCAAGAATTATTTTAGAGTTAATAATAGCGATTTCAGTCGTTTTTCGTGTGAGTAGTTTTGAAAATTTAAATATTATTTTTAATTTTGCAAAGTTTTGAGAGATTGTCATTACATCTTTCAATGTTAAACAGTCATTTAAACTATAGATCTATATAAAATATTAACGAGTATTACAATCAAATATAAACAAATTTAGAATTTCAGGGGTCTATCATATAATTTTTAAACTTTAATAGTATGATATTTAAAATTTTTTAAAGTTAGAGATCAACAACATAAATTATATGAGATTCGAGAGTTTTACGTGTAATTTGCAAATTTTGAAAACACCACTTTATACTATTTTAAATTTCACATTAATACAAACACCACTCAATTATAATATTATAATATTAGAATAGTGTAATAAATTGAAGAGATACATAATAACCCTTTAGTTGGTCGGTTTACTTCTTCAGAATGGGCAGCCCCCCACCAACCGAAGGCTCCATATATAAATATTTATTAAATTCTTTTATCTGCTTCTAAGCAAAAAAATAAATTCAATTTAATGCATTTATTTATTGCTCTTTATTTTATTTACCCCAAAAATATACAAAATCACTTATTGTTCTTTGCATATATTCCTACTGCTTTTCCATCTTTATCATTCATTGACAAGCATATAATATATAATTACATTCAAAATAAATTAATTATGTCACAAATAAATCTGATCATTTAACTTTAATACAACATATTTTTTAATCCTTTTTATTATAATATGGAAAGTGTTAATAATTTTTTGAATGTGATTTATTAAAATGATTTTTTTGGCATAATTTTTAGTTAATTTTATATTAAACAATAATTTAAGAAATATAAATATAAAACTTTACAAAGTTCGTTTTGATGACAGTTGTGGAAAATCTATTGACATGATACCACCATTATTAGCGTATAGATAAATAGTTTATATTGATGTTTTGTTTGTATTAAATAGAACCACAATGCGGTTATCGCACTGCATAACTCACCGTTGTTCCAAACACAGCCGATCGAATCCAGATGACTCCAGGGTTTTATACTCTTTTTATCGGATAAGCTACACGTAAATGTATTAAAAATGGACAAGACTTATGAATAGTTTCAAAACTTGCATTTTTCTGATAATTATAATCCTCAAAGTTTCGTTATTGTGGCCATTAGATTCTCAAAATATATAAATGACAAATTTGTTCTCCGTCTTTTGTACATTTTGATAAAACTAGTGTTAAATGTGTATGTTAAAGTTGGTTACTAGTGTTTTTAATTTTGGCAAAAAGGGAACTTTGGGCACCAACACTAAAACTTCAAATAACAATTTTGTCTAATTTTGTAAATTTTGACAATTAATATTGAAAAAAAAAAAATTATGAGAATATAAATGCTAAATGAAACATAATATATCAAATTTGTCAAAATCATTAGTTTGAGTACCATTGACACAATTTTGTCATTAAAAATATTGCATTTTTTGTCACAAATAGCAACCCAAATCTTTATAAAAATATTCATCACCAGAAATAATGATTTACAAGCAATGTTTTCATATATTTATTATTTGATTACACATATATTTCTATATAGTCATTCCCGAGTCGAGAAATGAAGCAGATTGAGATATTTTGATAATTGACATTGCTTATAGCTTTTCGTGGTATTTGGATCGTGTTACTTATTTAGTAGATCGTTGCACTTAATTTAGAGATTAATGAGTCATTAATTTAGAGATTAATGACTCATTATTTATTGGACTTCATTATTGATGGATCGAGAGAGTTATAATTGGGCTGGACTAATAATCTATATAAACATGATTAAAGTGTTAAAATAAAGTTTTTTGGGAGATAACCTAAGAGAGGGATTTATTGAGGATCTAATGAGGAGTTGATTATTGATGACCTAAGGAGGCCGTCGCCATTCATTTCTTTTCATGCCGGAAAACCTACGACTATGGCCACCGAAGATGATCTTTTTTTTTCGGTTTCTACATCTTGTTCTATGGTTGTAAATATGCAAACTTGACATTTATAGTGGATTCAAAGGCTACGACCGGGGTGATTTTTTATCATTTCTTTTACAGAAAGGTTTTCCACCTACAAAAATCGTGTTTTTTTATTCTTGTTCTTGTATTAACTTTCATTCGACCCATCCCCATAAAAGGGGGTTTTAATTTTGTTATTGCCAATTTTTAGCGGCAAGAACATTGGCGCCGTCCGTGGGACATTTTTAATCCTATTGAGTTTATATCACGGAGTTTTGGATGGAAATTTATGCGAATATATTTTTCCGATTTACGCAGCTTTGTTATTCAGTCTATTTCTAAAAATTGAACCGTCATATCTTTCTGAATTTTTCGTATACTGCTACAAACATATTATTCTCCATTCCGAACGGTGAAGATCGATTTTGAATGTCGTCTCCATGTAGGACTTAACTTTGGTCTAGAAGTGATTGTTTCTGATTTTTCAAGTACACATAATTTGGTTTTTCGATTCGAATCTCATAGTTGTACCGTTGGATCGTTCTGAAATTTTTGAGCATGGTTTCATACATATCTTTCACTCTTCTGATTGTTGAAGATAAGTTTTTATGGTACTTTCAGATTTTGGTTTACCATCCGAATATATGGTTGTTATTTCTAATCATAAAAGTAATGCGCAGTTCAGATATTCTATTCAGTTTGCATAATTGGCCATTGAATGTTTCTGAAATTAATATATATTAGTACATACGTACTTGTAAATGTTCTAGACAGTGGAGATCGATTTTAAATGTTGTTTCAATCTAAAATTAACGACTAACTTTCAAAGTTTCAGTATACGTTTTCTGCGATACTGAATTGTGGTATTCTATATAAGGTGTCTTATTCAACCGTTGGATTATTATGAAATTTAGGTATATTATTCATGACACATCGCTCTGTGTTCCCAACGGTGGAGATCAAGTTTTGTAATTATTTCAATGTTCAAAGTATCGATGGAAATATAATATTTGCATCTGATTTTATAGAATCCATTATTTTTTAATTCTAATATAGATATAATTATTTCATCATTGGATCATTGTGAAACTTATATATATTGATCAAGACGGATTATTCAATATTCTAAACGGTCTTCGTTGTGAAAAGTGTAGATCGATTGATCTTACTTATTTCGGATTTTAAATTACGTAATCCAAAGAAGGTGGATTTCTTTATTTTATGGATTTTGATGATGTGGATCTTATGACCTCTTCATTTTGATATTCTCTCTAGTATCTTCAGAATAATTTACTAGGGGACTCGTAAGTATTATCATCATAATTTGGTAAATTATGATGATCTATTATGAAGATTATATATTTATTTTTTCTTGAAGTCATCATTAATTATAATTATATTTCCTATCAAGATCTTGTTATATTTTAATACTCTCATCATTTTGGTATTATCTCCATAATGATATATATCTTGTCAATCATATATTGACAATCTTATATTATCCATAATCATATCTCCATAATGATATATATTTCCATAATGGTATTATCTTGTCAATCATATCTTCATATTGATTGATGAATGAACTCTTATTTCTTATTATCATATTAGTTTTCATCATCAGAAGACAAGAATTTGGTATTCTAAATCTCCAGTGATATATAGTTTTCATAATTTTGGACTGCAGATTATCACACCTTAACAAAGAATTATTTAATTATTAAGAAAGAATCATATCGATAGCCGAAAACTCTTAGGAAAGATTACAAAGCAACATATGAAGTGAAATTATTTTGGATGCATAGAAAATACATTTGTCTCCTCCGAGACACGCAACTGTCAAAATTGACGTTCTTATTTATTATCAGAATAGTCAGGAAATTGCCGTTTGGGTGACACGGATTTTCCCATCTGTTATTGGAGTTCTCATAAAATTATTTCATAGATAGCAGATATTTTCTTATTTATAATCGTGATTGTCGGAAATTACCATAATTAGAGCAATCAAGATTGAGTTTGATCGAGTTATATTATACGAGATTCTATGGGAGACAAAATGTTTCGATAAATTGGAGACTTCTTTTATTATTGGAAATGTAAGAGAATTCGATATTATGAAGAGGAAAATATAAAAGTTCTTGGTTTTTATGGGGAAATTTATGTCTTGCCCCCAATTATAGGCCGTTTTTTTAAAATCCAATATATGGATTCTTGGTTTTCTTCTTTTATAACAAGTGGAACTCAACTGACACTTGTTGAGACGAAATTTATTCTTAGTTTCATGTTGGGCAAGGCTCTCCAAAGTCAGAGTTTTCACATTGATGAAATTTTAATATTAAAAAAGTGGGTCATGTAGACAAGAACATTTGCAGTAAGCCATTAATTGAGCTAATGACAAAAACACACAAGGTGAGTTGTAAATGTAAATTAAGATATTACCTTGAAGTATCTTAAAGAGAGAAGGAAATTCCCAGCGGAGATATAAGGATGACTAAAACGAAATAATGGATGTAAGTAAGAGATTGCATAGTTCATATAACAATCATGACAATTTGGAGAAATTTGAAAAAGAGTTCAACGCACTATTTTATTTTTGCAGTCAGAGTAATAATGATTTAAATACTTTTACAACTTCATGGCTTTGTGTTCAATGAGCTCATAATATTACAAGTTTGGAGCACGTTGGTTCTTTTCTAATTTATTGGTGGATTCGGAGTTTAGTCTTCAGACTGAAGACACTTGAGTTTATTAGAGTTGATTTCTATTTGATTTCACAGTGTGACAAAGGCATTACACAAAATGTGAAGTTGTTGGTTTGATTTTCAGCCAAAACGACGAATTTAAAAGGGATGAATCTTTTGCGATGAACTATGAAGATCACTATTGATATTGCACGGGGATATCTTTGTAATTTAGATACCATGGGAATCTTATGGCACACATTCCAAGAAATTCTGAATATTTTGAGATAATATTTCGAAGGTATTTTATATTTCGGACAATCTAGGATATTGTATTTTCGAAATTTATAGGCCCTTGAGTCGTATTTAAGAGTTTCTAATGATATTATCAATATTTTTGGAAGATACATGGCTGGATAAATTGATGTTAGGGGCTTTTTCATAATTTGGCACTTAGAAGTCATTACGGAAAATAGTCGGTGGTAGTTTGGATATATTTTGAATATTTATGATATTAAATCATGTCAAGAGTATTTTGGAATCTTTCGTAGGTCGAGGCTCGATAACAGAGTCGAAACCTCGGATAATTGGAAGAAACGTGGGCAATGTATTACCGGGGATTCAATCAACACTTTTGGAAGAACCCCCAGTCGACGAAATCATTACTCAGCCTTCTCGGAGAGGGAATTCATCCGGGAGGCCATCTATTAGCTATCTACTTCCTCGGTGTTTATCAAAATATTTTGAATTAGGAAGAGCATGCCGAGTAATTGCGTGAAGGAATGTCATCTCCCAACATCAGTACATTCACGATCCATTGATCATAATCGTGAAGAGGAGAATCTGGAGGATCGCATGCGTACTCTACACGCTCAATTAGAGAATTTGAAGTCCCAAAGGAGGTGTCGAAACGGTAAAGTTGTCTTTGATTATTTTAATGATGAAGTTGCTACATAAGAGAGAGATCCTATGTGAAGCCTCGGAGCACCCTCTATTACATTGGGGGAGAACAAATTTTCACTTTGCAGAGATTTGGGAACTTGATCGAGTTAATGTTCTGGGAGATGAATGACGAAATTGAGCATAATGGTTCTCGAATGGACTAGTTCGAGGCCAATCTGGGCCTCGCTTATGAAAGAAGACGAGTATATGACGAAAGTACCCGTGATACTCATTAAAAATGTGTTATTAGGGTGATTATACTAGACAAGAGAGAGTGATTGAGCACTTAAATAGGATAGGAAAAACCTTGATGTTGATGGAAGCTTTGCGAAGTACATGGAATGATTCAAGCGTTTTATCACCATTTTTCATGGCAATTATTAATGTTGCATGTTTTATATCTTCAACGCCCCTTTGAAAGACTCTACACTTCCAAGGTTTAGTCGGTTAACAAAGTATTCCATTGTTTCATATCAAGAGTTCAAAGATGAATTCAATTAGGTTTTTTAATACACTGGAGATGTCTATCACATCATTAAACACATTGTGATATGATTCTTCATAGAGACTTTTGGGTTTGATAACCCGTATTGAAGCTACAGCTTATTTTGGGGGGGGCGTCCCTTAGAAAAAGAACATGCAGGAATTTACCTTTATATGTACTAAGTTTGTTTAGGATTATAGAATATTTGAAAGAGCGAAATATATTATTACCGAAGACTATGATGCTGAATTTTTGTGTTATTTCAACTATGAGCATATTTATTTAGTTATAAATTAGAAGAAACTAATATCATAGAATATTTTTATTCTCTATATAATTCAATCAAAAAATTTTATTGAGTCATTTATATGTTTCAGACATTTTATCTATGGCTTCGGTGGTTTAAGTTTCGATACTCATAGTCCAGCGAAGGTTAAGGCAACTTGATGGATTATTTATCGATATAGATTTAATTCATTTAAATCGAAAAGTGGAAAACACGCCTTTTGGAACACATACAATTGTTGTAAAAATGAAGTTATTGTGGAAGAGAAAGAAGTTGAGACCAAAGAATTAATTATAGTAATAAATGGAGATACTACAAAAAGAGGCATTAGAGAAACGGTCAAAATGTCACACAAGTTAGCTATCACCGAATAATCGTGGAAAGCATGAAGTTTCTCTAGAGTCAACATGATATTCCGATGTAGACTCTTGTTCTTGGATGATAGTCTTGTCTTCTCATCAGGTGAAGAGTATATTTATGTGTCGACATTCTCATTCAGTAATCAAGACATACTTAATGGTTATACGAACTATCCGGGTCTTTTACCCGTCATTCAAGAAGATTCAAGCATTTCGTGAAGTAGTCGGTTCACCCTGGTTTCCATGTTGTTTGAGAAATATTACATGTCTTCATCGATTAAAGCTCATTATTTGGATTATGTGGGTCTGCTTTAATGAGGTACCATACAGTTAACATAATGGCGATTACAACGAAAACCAATAGAGTTTCGCAACCCTCAGAATTTTGTTTGAGAATTTGTAGTTAAAGAACATTATTTGACTAAGGAAATTGGATTAAACTCTATTTGATGGTCATATTATTGATAACAATGAGCATATCGTGAATGATGTATCTAATTGTTTTTCTTAATCATCTGAAATGATATTCGTTCGGAATAGTCTTAATCATCCGGAATGGTATTCGTCCGGAATAATATTCATGAGAACTTCAAGCAATTGGTTATTAGTCGTAGCATCACCGTATCTGCCATTGGTGATTAATTAACCATTCTAAATTTCTTCATGGAGTTATCTATCAACGTTACTTGTTTGGAATTATATATCGTGAAGGGGACATCGAATTTATATATTTTATTAATTGCCCAGAATGGTATTCGTCCGGAAATTTAATTTTATGGAACTCCCCTTCTTCAAATTTATTTTAATGATAGTTTGGAACGGTATTATTCCGGAAATATATATTTATGAGACCCGTCTTCTTAATTCACCTACGACATTATTGAGTTGAACTATTAAGTTCCAGCCATTACATTTTATGTTAGTCGGATTTAAGAATAGTGTTGTTGCTTCCGAATGATCTATTTTTCTCATAATCTCTTTGGGAGATAAAAAATATCGAGGAATTTAGTGGTGGTATTCGTAGTGATGGATCTTCTTATCATCCCGTATAATAATATTATAATGGTGGTATTTTTTCGGGGCGATTGTATCCAAGCCTCATTTGATGATGAAGTTTCCTATCCCCTCGGATATCGGAAAGATGAAAGGGAATCCGGAGTTAGCACGTTCTTGTTGTAATATCATGCGCCAAATCGAAATATAAAGAAAATGATAAGCAGATGAAATATGTGGTTATTAAAGCAGTTTGAAAATGAGATGTCACCAGAGGTTGAAAATTAGTTCATTAGAAGAAGCAGAAGTTATCCCTTGAAAAAAAAACAATTGATGAATATGTTGGAAGTTTGTTGCAGGCATGACCCATCGAGCCTGTAAGATACGTATATTGGATCACGAATCCATTGGTTGTNAGGAATTGGTCAACGGTATTTTTCGGTATTTTCTCATCGTTATTTCTTACTAGCATTTGACCGAGATGCATTTCTGAAGTTCCGGGACGATGTGACACTTATTCCAGTGAATTGGATATTTTCGAGTAATTTGAGTTAAATTGATTGAAATTGAGTTTCTGGGCTTGAAATTGACTTATTTGACCGTGTTTTTCAATAAATATAAGTCCAACTGGAAAATGGTTCAGACTTTTGACATGATTTCAAGGCAAAATTTTCACTCGAACTCACTACGAGGCTCGCGAGATTGTGTCTAGTCGCGAGATTTTGACACCCCAGCCGCGAGATTGTGCATCCATGATCGTAGTCGCGACTTTTTGTCCCTGAAGTCGCGAGTTTGTGCTTCTTTGCGACTTTCTGCACTGTTCCATTGGTCCCGGAGTTTCGTATATTATTTCGTTAAGGCACACTCGCGAGACTTCGTGCTCGGTTGCGAGTTTGTGTTTCTGGCAGTCGCGAATTTGTGTTCGGTCGCGAGATTCTGCTCTGACTCCCGAATTTTTGGCAGTACAAGTGCGACGGAGTAGATTTGATCGTTTTTCAAGCCGTTTTCATTCGGAATGTGGATATCCCTTTGTTTATTATAGTATACTTTGATTATTATAGTGATAACCAAGGTAGAGCTCCGCTCTCCCGATGACGTAATCTCACACATTATGAGCCCAACCTCGTATATCGCTCGTATCTCTACAATAATTAAACTCAAGATTATAAAAGAAATCGAATGATCTAAAACAAATACTCTAAAATATTTTTAGATAAGATCAAAACCGCTTTGTTCCTAGGTTTCATTTACATTTCATTATCGTTTTCCAACTATTATAAATTAC
Source organism: Utricularia reniformis (assembly GCA_009725065.1). Taxonomy (NCBI): domain Eukaryota; kingdom Viridiplantae; phylum Streptophyta; class Magnoliopsida; order Lamiales; family Lentibulariaceae; genus Utricularia; species Utricularia reniformis. The sequence continues at coordinate 1,443,629 of RWGZ01000555.1, forward strand.
AAAACAGACACCGATAATATTGGACCTATTTTTTGAAAGCTAATTTTTAAATTGTTGTAGATATATATATTATAATTTAACATTTTATATTTTTTGAGATTTTTTGAATATCTAATACATAATAAAAATAGAATTTGACAATATACGTTTTTTGTAGTTGATAGATGTGTAAAAACATTGTTATTTACGTTTTAATAAACATAATTTATATTGATATTTGATTTATACGAAATAAAATCACCATCATCTCACCATAGCTTCAAAAATATTACAATTTATTCATTGTTAATTATAAATTAATATTATTCAATATAAAATTATTTTTAAAAATATCGATTTGACCTTAATCTGATATTTTTACATATATGAATCCTTGAATTCCCGTATTTAATTAAAAAAATATATGTTTTCCATCACTCAAAATAAACTCAAAAGTACAATTGAATTATAAACTTGGTGTCATGAAAAATTGCCTTTGGTGTGTAGGTGAACCCACGCCAAAACTTAACATCTCCCTAAACCCTAAATTCTCACAATTATTCAACTTTGACATCATCAGAAGAAAAATCTACTCTTTTACAGCCATTAGTACCTTAAACATTAACCATTAAAGTGTAAGATCCAATATAACTGAACACTAAAATCTCACCGATGTTGATTCGCTCTTCATCGACGAAACGCGAATATCCGTCGCCGAAGAAAACGCCGTTTAAAGTTTTATCGACGGTTGCGTACCATAATTTTCTTGATATATCTTTGAGTATCGATCTTTCCGTTAATGTCTTGCTAAAATTCTTGACAAAATCATGAGAGATTCTGTGACGTGTAAAAAAAACTTCTGTAATCTGACATTCTCCAACACTTTAGTGACCTGTTTGAGTATAAACAGCTTCCGAACTTGAAGCTGAATTTGATTTGGGATTTGAAGAAGATTTGAGAACATGTATAAGTGTATTTCTTTGTGAATAAAATAGTCATTTGATACATGAGAAATATTCAGTATTTATAGACACAAAATTATAGCTCCGTAGGGGTGATATTGCACTTCTGAGAATATGACCGTTGTGCAGTAATAGCTCCGTAGGGGTGATATTGTTATTTTCTTCTAAACTTCAATGTGCTAGATTTTAATCTTCAAATTGGGTTAGACTTTAATCTTCAAATTGTGCTTTAATGATCATGAACCTACATAGCAACTTGGACTTTAGTTCTCTTTTTCCTTTTATTCAATTGTTCCAATTCTTAGTCCATTCCTTCATCTTCCAGAAAGTTTTCATGCAGCCTCCGAGGTTTGATTAGGTAAAGTAGAATTAGTTCTTCGTATGCATCCAACATAGAGTATATCAAATAGATATTAAAACTACATACGATGCATTGAGAAGTGAATTGAGAAATGATGCTTTTGAAGAATTGCGCCGCCGGATTGTGAGAAATCATATGTTTGGTTTTGGTAGTGGTCTTGTAGCCATTTACCGAACTACAAGACCCCGGAACGCAGCGGAAAATAAAAACAAAGAACAAGGGTAGCCGCACGAGAAAGAAAATGAACTACAATATTAAAAACCCTACATCTATTACTACACACACTTATATTAAAATAAATAAATTGGGCTTAAAGCACATTACAAATACTTCGAGTCCAATAGAATATTGATTCAAATGATTATTGAGGTATTATATTCTAAAACTCTCCTTTGATGCTGTAATCTGAACTTCTTGAATTTTCGATAGGTTTTCTTTAAATCAATTCAACTTGTGTTTAATCTCTAACCCTTATTAAGAGTTTTGGATTAACTAATGTTTCAAATTTGATTCAAGCTTTAGTTTAACTTTAAATTTAATTTAAATTTGATTAAGAATCTAGAGTGTATAAAGTTTTTGATGCAGAAACAATAAAATCCAAATCTGGAAGCATAAGATTTGATGGTGCCGAGAAGGGACGAGAGAAAACTTTTTCAGCAACAACAAAATGATGTAAAATAGGGCATATCTTCGTCGCATAGCACTAAATCTAGTCGAAAAACATACAATAAAACTCCAAATCTGAGCATTTTCAGCCTTGGTAAACGATGGGCTGCAACGTTTCAGTTTGGAAAAGCTGAAAAAATTCGAAAGCTTCAACCCCATTTTTTTTTCTGAACCGAAAACTGGAAGGGGCAGTTTTTTTTAAATATGTAGGGTTCTTGACACAAAATAAAACAAAATATGAAGCGTTGTGGCCAAGATTCGATGTACCGTTTCGATACCATGTGAGAAATTATAGGTTTGGTTTGAGTGGTGGTCTTGTAGTCATTTATCGAGCTACAATATCTCGTAACACAGCGAAAAATAGAAACAAAGAACAAGGGTAACCGTAGAAAATGAACTATAATATTAAAAACCCTACATCTATTACAACACACACTTATATTTAAATATATAATTTGGGTTTAAAGCCCATTACAAATACTTAAAATCTAATAGAATATTGATTCAAATGATCCTTGAGGTATCATATTCTAACACCGATAGCCGCCGCGTCTTTGACCATTGGGGTTCTTCTGACTTCTAGATCACAGTTTCCTCATTGTGTGTGAATGTGAAGAAATACATGGTACAAAATATTAACTATATATTTTAAGGAATTTAAATTTAAATTTTATATTTATGTATATAATATGGATGAAGTTTCTAATTTCCTAAACCTGTACACTAATAATGAGATATCTTATTGATATACCAATTATATGATGAGATTCACATGATTTTTTGTATATATATTAAATAAATTTTTAAAAATCTAATGACGTAGTAGTGTTGTACTAGTGAATCAATCATATTGCTTCAGATCCAATCATAATTATATCAATAAAGATCCACATATTTTTTGTTTATATGTAGTAAATATAATTTAAAAAATCTAACAATATAGTAAGGGATGGCAACGGAACGGATATGACACGATTATGTCATTAAACGTTACCCGTCTCACCTAACATAATGTCTACCCGCTCCCCGTCCAGCCCCCGCCTCATCCTTTTGTTACCAACCACTCCTCGCCCTATATCCGTTATGCACTAACCATTGGGTTAGCGGTTAACTAGGCTGCACAGACACTTCATAATTTTAAAACTTCGCGTTTTTGCATATCTCGGACACGCTTTCCCGTGTCTCAGCTGTAATAACCCGTGTCCATTATTATAATATATATTATATTTTTAAATTATTTTTATTTTAATTGCTTTATTTTTTTAGTACATATTCAATTTAATCAAGTGTCATATGATTATTTCATATATTTATAGTATATATGACATACTGATCTTCCGTCATACATATTGATGTTATCGTTTATATTTTACTAAATTTGTATTTTTAAATCCTACGTGTCATTGACATGTCTTAATGGACACTTTAGGATGACCGTGTCAATGTTCCCGTTTTTAAGTGTACGTATTACGTGTCCAAAAGCCTAGGCGGTTAACCAACAAATTACAATTTCAATTTTTTTTAAATAGTAAATATCAATCTATAAATAAATCAAAATAATATTAAAATAACAATATAAAATTAAAAAACTATTTCGATAACTATCATTTTAAACTTTGATGATTTCATCGTCAAGAAAATATACTTGATCCACGAAATACAATTTAATTAGGGTTTAAACAAAACCCTCAAAATTCAAATATATTGTTTGCCTTCAAACCCATGAATTTATCTTCCTTGCCTTATCAGCAGATTATATTGCTTACCAAAAAAAACCGAAAGCATTATGATCGGATGAATTTAAGTTAATTTGATGTAAACACCCAAAAAAGTCGAAACGAAAATTAATAAAAAAAGAAAACTCGAAAATAAGATCTATATAAAAAGAATTTGAATATTGTAGATGACAGGTAGAGTAATAGACAAAAATCATATTGATATCATTGAGATGAAGATAAAAAAACCAAAAAGAATATTGAGGATTTTAAAAAGGAAAGAGTGACATTGAATTGATAATTAGTTTGATATCCTAATTAGGACTTTATAATTAAGACAAATATTTTAAAAATATTACATATATTTAATAATATAAACTTGCAGATACGATTATTTAAATGGATAACCGAAAGATTAACGAGATAATTATATATCAAATCACTATCCGTCACGTTTAAAGTGGATATAGAATTTCATTCCCTAAAGATAGTAGTATGTACTAGTGAATCAATTGTATATTTGAATCAAATCCTATCATAATTATACAGATCAAACTCCACATAATTTTTTGTATATATGTAATATATATATTTTAAAAAACTTAAGGACATAGTACTATTGAATCAATCATATTGATTCAAATTTGATCGATATGATTTGCTTGATATCCTATAACATTTCAAATGAAGTAAAATTTCATTAGAACTACAAACTCTAAAGATAATCACATGTTCAAACCGATTAAAACCGCGACCAAAACCAATCATCTGAACCAAAAATAATCTACTTTGAATTCCGGGTATGGCTTAAAATCACTGACCGAGACACCGATCGGAGTACCAAGACAATTAAGAGAATAAAACTTCATGAAAAATTAACAAGGATTTCGAAAAAGCAGATTATTACATCTCCAAACATATAAGCACAAAGTTATACTTACTCATAGCCACAAGATAAGTAATGTAGATTGTAGAGTACTGACACTCATCACATCACACAAACAAGTTATGTACATTACACAAACACAAATCCAACAACAGCTTCAATTATATAAAAGTTATCGGTACGCAAATATTGATAGTAGATGGATAGATTGTTTGGCATCTCAGTGAGTTAAAGGAGATGCCCACTCAAAGTAATGGCATCTTGCACCCCTAGAAGCCGTCCAGTTTCCACATCCGAAAAAAAGGCTACCTTGTCTGGGGCCTGGTTTTTGGATTATTCCGTTGCTTCTAGTCACGCCACAGTAACAATAACGACGATCTTGAGGATGTGGAGGTCGCATTCCCCACATTTTCTGATATTGAACACCATTTGTTTTATCTTGGGATGGTGTCCATGAATACAAGCTTTTGCTGGTTTGACAATGCAGGGAATTTGTGACCGAAAACTTGAAGCCTCGGCGCATGATCAATGCGAGTAGTCTAGCGGTGTTCTTAGCATCGTCTAAACCACAGTGAGCACGACCTTGCCATGAGAGACCAGCTGTCTCCACTGCATCTTTTAAATTGCATTTCGATCCACCGAAAACTTCATGAAAAGGAACCCTCAAGTTGATCCATCTGGATAGACGAAATGAAGCCATTAATTTCGATTTAAAAATGAAAGGTATTTCATTGTAGGGAAGCTTAAATAAGAGCAAGAGATCATAATCTACTGGTTGAAGTAAGGCGGCTTTTGTATCATTTTGTAATGACATTCGGATTCCAACATCACACGGCAATCCCAGTCACCCCAAGTGACAACAGCAAAGTTTGAATGTTTTATTCCCTTCTTTTCAAGCCACATATCGTGTCTTAGAAGAGCCTCGTTCAATGTAACTCCCCGGTCCACCTAGAAAATTAGTGAATTAACTTGTAAACAAGAACAAATAGTCAGTGCTCCACAAATGCATCATGTCAATTTAAGCAGGTTCCGAATTAAGAAAATTTGTAATAGAGGATGCATACAATTTAAACTTTAAAGAAAGCTATATAGATAAAGCAGAGAAACTTGATCAAGCTACTTATAAGAACAAGAACATGCTATGCATACCTGAGTTTGTTGTATGCCTGTCAAATCTTTGCAGAAATCACTAAGAACTTGGTTGCATGTTGGTCGAACGTATGTTTGAAAACAAGCTTCCAATTGACCGGTAATGCTGCTCACTATTACAGATGGGAACTCGATTATCTCTTGGGGATTAGGAATTTTTTCTTTGTCACAGGTGGCTTCAAAGTCAATCACAATAAAATACTGGAAATCCTGTAACTGAGAATCACGCTGATTTTGACTAAAAATGTTAAGCGGGGGATAATGGAATCCGTAGTTTACTGCAAATGGATGAATTTGGTTCTGAAAGGTATTCATTTGGCACTTTGAAACATCATTAGAGTCACGATTCACAGACCATGAAGTGTAGTTATGATGATACATGCGCTGTTGCCATGATTCTTCAGAAGGCTCAGTTTTCTCACTCGTTACCAACTCTGCATTAATCTTGTTACCGGTTTCTTGAGATTCATCTGTAGGTCCATCTTTGAGCTCCAAAAACGCTTCCTTTTGGGAATCATTATTTGGACTTGGAACGCATTGTTCAGATGTCTCAAAATTCTTCTGTGCAGCATCTGAATATATGGAATAAAAAACAAAACAAAGGGCATATTTGAATACATCACTCTGAGAAGTAAAAGAGCAAAAAAACTATTCAAGGTAACAAGGCATAGGCCATGAGCTCAAGCATCAAATCTAACATTAATCATTTCCATGTATCTTAAATTTGAATTTTAGTTTTCATACACAAATTAAAAGCAAAAGGGGTAGAAATATTTTTGTAATGCAATTTTTTTGATATCCCGTGAGAAAAAAATTAAACTATTTTATACTATATCAGCAATAGTGTGATCTAACAATGGACTTGATCACAAAAATGATAATTTCACTTTAAAATTACTAAATTCAAAACTTTTCAGTATATCCAATAACATCCACATTATAATCACTCTTTCAAGCTTATATACATCACATCATAACCCCAAACGCTACTAATCTGAAACCCTTATAAAATAAAAATTCAAGAACCCTTTTTAAAATTATTTTGTAAATCTACTGCATACCCACCACAATCAAAGTCCAACAAGAATAAAAAGAAAGCAAATACCACCTAATTCCAATTAAAAACAACAGCAACGAAAAAAAGAAATAGAAAACCTACGCGGATCATAGAAGAAGCAATCGAAGAGGGAAATAGATTGGAACATAAGATACCTTCACGCCCTAACGCAATCATCGTGTTGCTTCATAAAATTGAGACCCCAAAGCAAGTACATCAGATCTCGTTGTTCAGTTTCGTATCGTCCTCTACAATTAGAATTTAATCCATCAAAAAACAGAAATATATACCCCTCATGGTAATTCTCTCCAAAACATGAGGGTAAAACTGACAATTAGGTTAAGTGAAACGATTTAATCATTTAAATTGAATTGAATCCAGTCATGCACACCCGAACTTGAATTCGGATTTGATTCAGTAGATATATTTAATTTAATTAACACTTTTAAGTTTATAGAATATAATCATGTAAAGACTTTATGTGTATTCTTTGAATGACCCTTTTGGTATTTTTTAGGGGTGTAAAAGAATCCGTTGATCTGAATATCTGAAGTAATTGAATCGTAGTCGAATTGATTTTTCGGATATCCTAATTACAAATATTTAATCGGTTCGAATCAGATACGATTTTTAAAAACTCCAACCCAATCTAGATTTGATACTTATTATTAATATAATATATTAAATTATATTATATTATACTTTTGAGTTTATCATATTAAGTTATTATATTTTTTTTGCAAATTTGCAAAGTTAAAACCCTATATACCGCAAGACATTTTTTCTTATTACAACTTTTTTACAATTGATTTTATTTTTTAAGGTTGTGATTACGAATATTTAAGTGAATTATATTTATTTTTTGCAGATTTAGTGCATTTAAAAGAAAAGTCATTCATTATATACATAATATTGTTTTAATTCAATTCTAATATTAAATTCAAGTATCACTTTATGGATATTTGAGAATTCTGAACATACGTTTTTTTTATTGTTTATAATTTGTAGTTGTTATGTTTTGCAAATAAATAACATTTTTTGGTGATTAGTGACAAATTTTTATTATCGAATATAATTCAAAAATAAATATTAAGATATCCGAAAATCGATTATTAAACCGATCAATGATTGCGGGTCGAATATCCAATCCACGCACACCCCTAGTATTTTTAAGTCATTGGAACTTCCATTGTATACTGTCCCATAAAACATATTAATGACACAACAAATTATTAAAAAAATATAATAAAAAACAATAAGAACACCAATAATCTGAAATTTGCTATCAAAAGAAACTAATTGTTATCCATAAATTCTCAAATATTTGAACACAACATATATTTTGATTAAATATAAAATAATGAAAAAACATGTTTAAGATTGGACATGGTCCAGTATCAACCCCCATGTAAAAGCATGGTAGTCATACCGGTGGTATACCGCTCGGTATACCGGTCGTACCGATAAATATCGGTTAGGATCGATATACCGATATTCTGATATACCACCGATATATAAGAAAAATAACTTGTATCGATCATAACCGGTACGAACGGTATCGATCGGTTTAACTTCATTGTGTAAAAGCAACAAAATGTCAAAAGTTCGATATCCATGTCGGATTCTCATAATCTTAGTTATCTTCAAACTTGACACTTTACAATTTTAAAATACTAATTCCCCATAATTTAAACATTTTGACAAATTTAATATACAAAGTTTAAATAAAAGAAAATCTCACTTTTAATCATTAAACTTGTTCGTATTTATATTTTAATTGTCATTTTTCTACATTTCATCATCAATATTTCAAAAAGTTGTACTTTTGGTCATCATTCTGGTGCATGTATGAACAGCTATTTTTTTTATAATCCTAAATTTTTTAATTATTCAATTTTATCTTAGAACATTTGATATGTAACTTTTGATAATATTTTTAAAGCATTTTATTTTATTATAAAATAATATATATATTTAACACTCGTTGTTATACCGACTAGGCATCTCAACAAACCGAACCGGTTCATTAACCTCATGAGTCGAGCTGGTCAAGGCAAAAGTTCGAGTCGATTTTTGAATCGAACTGAACCCAAACCTCAATCGAACTGAACTTTGAATAATATTTTTTTAGTTTTCAAATTTTAACTGAATCTTGTTTATTTCGAGCCGAATTTGAACATTAAAAACCCTTAAGTTCGGCTCGACTCGTTCAATTACATTCATAATACCGACCATAAGGATTGTATCAACCCTAAATTGCCAATCTTGAAATAACGGGAGGCATCAGTATTTTTTGAGGTACCATTTTCTAGGGTTACATCATGTATTTTTTCGAGTACAACCCTAATAAACATTATTTTATTGTATTGAAAAAATTAAATTTGATACAAACCTGGAACGAAATCCTAGGTTGGTATGCATAAGATTTATTAAAACCTATCATCTAAAATCGGATCGGAAATATGAATCGGTCATCCCTCCGGTTCGGTCCAAACCGATTCAGACCGATTGAGAACCGGTTCAACTCGTTTTTATTTTTTTAATCTTTTAATTATTTAATTTACAATTTAAGAACACTTTAAAAATTATAAATAAACATAATTATATCATATTAGGATCTAAGTAAGATAATTTATATTGTTGTACTCTCCTACTATCTATAACAATATCACGTCCAAAATTCTTTGACCTTCTTTAAATAACATTATTTGTCTCTTTTTGTTAGAAATAACATCTAATTTTATAAAATCAAATGGAAAATACAACAATAAAGTCAGGAGCCCTAAAACTAATCCCAACAACTAAATCCGATTGAGTGGTGGTGATTCTTCGGGCTCGGAAACCGGAACTCATTATCCCTTCAAGAAATGGTTCCCACAATTCTCTTCCACCGCTTTAATATCTCCATAGCAAGCCTCTGGTTTTGGTAAGATTAAGAAAAATGGTTTCTAATTGTAGATAAAAATCAGCAGAGTGGTTTCTTCCTCCTTTTCTCTGCTTTCGCTTTCTTCGCTTTCGGCTCTCTGGTTCTTCAACGGCGGTTGTAACAGTCATCTTCTCCTTCAGATATTCGCCAATAAATCAGCCTCTCTCCTTTTTCCGCTGCAAGTTAACACTACTCTTCATAGGTATTTTGGCCATAGCTCGACATTTCATCCTCTCCCCTGTTTCAAATATTGAGTAAACCATAAACCGGACCGGTATTTTGTCCGGGTCCGGTTCGAACCGGCTGGACCAGTCAAAACCGGTCCGATTTAGAACACAGATTAAAACATTGTTTTTGTTAGTGTTATACACAAAAATATTAACATTTGATTAAAATTTTAACTTATTTATCGTCAATAAAAAGTAATATTTTCAATTCAAAGGGAACCAAACTTTAGAAAATTCACAATAAATATGAGATTCAATGCAACTTTCTAGTCCGGAAAGCAATCGGAATTCACCAACGTCCGTTTAAATTGATGAACAAAATGTACACTAGAGCTGGGATTTGTAATATCAACCTGTAAGAGTTAACCGGCCCGAACCTAAAAAGATCGGCCCAGAACTAACCATTCGTATTAGGGTTGGTCTTTTGGAACATAACTCTACAATTAGATCTAAGGTTGGTTTCAATATTTGGAAGGGTTAAATTCATATGTCTTATGATAGTTTGGTCTCGATCTTCACTTTATAGGCTTAGAATCAAGACCAATCATATATCTCGTAAAAATAAATTTATTAATTTTGTAAATTTATTTATACATTCAAATATTTATTATTTTCAATTCAAATTTAATTGTACATAAATTATTTATAAATCTTATTACACTTCATATTTTATGTTTTTGGATTTTTTAAACATAATTAAAACGAATATTTTTCAATTATGAACTTTTATACAAAACATTTTAGTAAACTAATAATAAAATAAAAATAATCATCTAATAGATTTTAAAACGATTATTTTATTGTTACTTATAATTTTTATAAATTATATATTTAGTAAAACATTGTTTTTTATTAATATTTTGATTTTAAAAAAATATAGGATCAAAGACCGGATTAAAACCTAACCAAGACCTAATCGAATGTTTGGTCGTTGGTCTCGGGTTGATCTCTCTCATAAAGACCTAAAGACCGGACCAATAGAGCTTATATATAAAATAAGGACCGTGGTCCGGTCTATTATAAGTCATCAAAAACCGAAAAGACCAACCCGCACTGTTCGGGCTGGTCTTTTGCCCACTCTAATGTACACAAAAAAATAACAATCCGCTAATTGGATCGTTTATAGATTCTAGTTTAGTAAGGAAAAGTTTAAATCCGAATCTAGAGTCCAAAAGAAAATAATGAAATAAGAATAAACACATCGGAATATGTGGAAAAAATGGTAAATGAATGAAAGTGTAGCATTTGTAAATGATAACAAGATTGATGAGAAAAGTTATTGTTTAAAACTATGGGGATCATTTTTCAAATTAACTAAAGGTACGTGTGGAGTTAACGACATACAAATCAACGGTTATTTTTAGTAATCAAATGACCAAAATTGCAATGTTCTGAAATATTCATAAATAAAATGTGAATTTATGATTATTTATAGTTTGGTGAATTTTATTATTATTTGAACTAATTTTAAATAAAATTTGTTTTGTTGTATTTAGGTAATTAGTTACTTAAGATTTAAAATTCTAGTTTACTTTAACATTTATTTAAGTTGTGTTTTTTATGGTGTAGAAATGGATTGTCGACGTCTTTCCTGTGCATTAGCTAACACGAGATCATTGTATTGTCATGACCAGCACATTAGTAGCAAGATTCTAAGAGGAGAATCATGTCCAATAATCTAGTTCAAAC
>RWGZ01000566.1:0-25500 GCA_009725065.1 Utricularia reniformis
TGGTACCCATTGCATTAAATATTTTACATTTGTAATATATGAATTCACTTTAAAGTAATCAAGTTAAATGGTAAGATATCTTAAATAAAGATAATTGTTCTAAAAATTAATATTAGTCAAATTTAAATGTTAATCAATGCTAAAGTATTGATTTTAATATGTGCCATTATAATTTTGAAAACAATACAAAATGAGTGATATTATTTATAGATATTTACAAATTTTTCCCAATATCTCTATTTAAATATGACAATTGAACGGTTAAATCATTAACCATTATATGTTTTGTCTATAAATTTGATAATATGCCAAAGGTTAATAATTGGTTTATTCTATAATTCATCATTGTAAAAACTTAATATGATAATAACTAAATATTAATATATCAAAATTATGATTTCCCAGTTGGAATGTGACGTCACACATTGGAATTGAGATAAAATTTGGAATAATTCCAATACTAATCCATAAGATTACTTCATGGAGCCGAACTGCTAAAGACAAACCCCTAACGTGAGAGACTACAATATACATATGCCATATTCACAAATTTAGTGCACCCGTATTTACTTAATCAATTTTTTGAAATTAATTTCAAACTTTGGGATCAATGTTGTTTTATTTTGTAAACTTTGAAAATGAATATTATAAAAAATGTAATGTTCTTAGACTAAGGCTATATTCTGCAAAGGATCTAAGAATACATTTTATTTATTAAAACGTGTTTTGGATAATTTTACAGAATACTTACCCGATTACATTCTGCATTATGTAGAATGCATATTGCATTATGATAAAAAAACCACTAGAATGCAAAATGACCAATTTTGGTTGATTTGAAATTGTATAATGCATTTTTATTTTTACAATTACCATAATACCCTTAAAATACTAAATTTCATTTAAACTTTTTTATTCATAATGTTTTTATGCCGACCGATATAATAAAAATCGAACGACACTAGTATTTGTATTGATAATGTAGGGGTTAAACTTAACATAGAAAATAAGCGTGAGGTGCATGTGGAGACTGCAGGCAGATTTAATGCAGTTGGAGTGTGTCTACCAATAAACGTGAGGTGCGTGAGGAAACCAAATATTTAGGTAAATTAATATAATTTAGTTACTCAACTTTAATGTTTTTAACAAATTTGTTTATCTAAATTTGTATTATTTGGTGAATCATATTCAAAATGGTAAAATTGATCTACAAAATTTTGTCATACATATTAAAGTTTAATGTTTTGACAAATTTTGTTATCTAAATTTGCAATATTTGTCAAATCAGATTCAAAGTGGTAAAATTGATCTTCAAATTTTTATCATATATACTAAACTTTATGAATTGATTTACTAAAATTTAGAAATTATGATGATCAATTTTATTATCTTCGTAATTTGAGGATCAAAATTGTAATTATCATAAAACTTTAAGGATCAAAATTATTTTATCGAAAGTATTTGAATCAAATTTATATTTCGCCCAAATAAACAGATTTGACTCATAGAGTTCTCAGTTGAGGCCCCTCCCTAGCCTCCCTCGACTCCATCATCAGTTATTATCACCGGGCAAGGGGGACCCCGGCGCCCAGCCCACCCTCTAAATGCTATGCCAATTATTCACCATTATTTTTATTCCTTATTTTTATTTCAACATTGAATTCTCAGTTCTTTTATTTTTCAACAAGTAGAATGGGTTGATAGTTTATTGATAAATAATTTTAAATATATTAATTTTTTTAAACATGTTTACGATATTCAATTATTGATATAATATTTCAAACGCTTTCGACAATTGGTTTATTTTGTTGTGTAAATATTTTTCTTAGATCTTTATGTATCATGAGTTGCATGAACCGGGAAATCTTACAACCGAGTTCCTTATACTTATTGATTATAAAAATCACGATATACAGAATTTAAAACATGGCACTCTATTGTCAAAATATTAGCAGAAATCTCAAACATTTTTATCTTCCAAATATTGTCAAAATTAGTGAAATATTTTATATTATAATGTTTTTCTTATTTACCGGAGAAGTTAATATTCATATTATAGAAATTTAGGATTCAATAGGCCGGGGAGTGCAGTCCAATCCATAAGAGAAGTGAATCACATTGAAAAAGATTTGGGTCAAGTCAATTACCCATGATATTACTCCTCTTATAAACTAGACATTTTCTATTACCATATCCGATGTGAGATATATTTCAACACATCCCCTCAAGTCGAACTGGCCTTGGTTCCGTTCAAACTTGCTTCAATATGCTCGGTAGTGCTCGAATCATAGGTCGATCTATTTTTGTTGCCTAGGTCCGATGCGTTTTTCTACTCGAGTTTTTTTTTGTTTTTTGTTTTTTAATCTAAACCGGTACGAACCAGCTCGAAACCCACCCTGAAACTCCGATACCATCTAGAAATTTAGGATTCAATGGGCCGGGGAGTGCAGCCTAATCCATAAGAGAAGTGAATCACATTAAAATGACTTGGGCCAAGTCAATTACCTATGATATCACTCCTCTTATAAACTAGACATTTTCTATTTCCACATCCGATGTGAGATATATTTCAACACTCCCCCTCAAGTCGAACTGGCTTTGGTTCGGTTCAAACTTGCTTCAATATGCTCGGTAGTGCTCGAATCATAGATTGATCTATTTTTGTCTCCTAGATCCGATGCATTTTTCTACTCGAGTTTTTTTTTTATCTGAACCGGTACGAAGCAGTTCGAAACCCACCCTGAAGCTCCGATACCATCTATAAATTTAGGATTCAATGGGCCGGGGAGTACAGCCCAATCTATAAAAGAAGTGAATCACATTGAAAAGATTTTAGCCAAGTCTTTTACATACTGATTATGTATGTTTGGAAATATAAAATTGACCATATATTATATAAAATTAATTAGCTATTAACATCGTTGTCTTATTCCCTAACAGAATAAGGTGTTTTTCTATTAAGAATTAGTCTCAATGTTATGAATATGATAAAACATCACAAATCTGAGTGATGGTGATTTGCTATTAAGCTCAATTTGCAAATAAAGAAAGAAAATGGATCAAATCTCAATAATTCAATCTTGAAAAGTATTTTTTTTCCATTTTCTAAATTTATAATTGTTTCCATTCGACCATCTCCAATGGTGTCCATCACTATATGGAAATATGGTTTCTTTTAGTGAATAAGACATACATATTATTGTTTTTTACATTCAAATAAACATAATTTATATTGATTCTGAATTCTGATTTATACTAACTAGAACCACGATGTGAGGACCACATTGCACCGTACGTATAAACTTTGATTTATAATGTATTTTAATTATTTCAACTATGATGTAGAATAAAATTGTATTTATCTAGGTAAATGTGTATATGCACAATTTCATAAAAACAAATATTTGCCAATTCGAGTTATTTTGTTTTTTATAATTTCACTTGATTTTTGTTATCTCTTTTTATTATCTTCTTTTTTAAATGTTATTACTTTATTTTCCCTATTTAGAATTTTAATTATCATATTTATAATTGTTTTATTATCTTATAAATAAATTCTTATTCTACAACTATATTTTTAAATTGTTATTATGTATTCTACACTTTGTATGTACACGATACTAATTACTAGTCACTAGCTAGCTATTTATATCTAAATAATTATGCTTTAAATCATTTACTTTACCGACATTTAATTTAATTGATTGTTGGAAATTTGAAACATCTACCCCCAATCATACAAACTAACACGTGGAATAGCTTATTTATTGGAGAAAATATCAGAAGTGGGATCATCAAACATAGCGGCTCGGCTGGTGATATTAATTAAGTTACCTACCAATTTAATTTAATTATCTGCTCTATTATTATCTTCTATGCTTTATATAATAGAAATACAATAAGTTGTATTTCCCATAAATTTGACAAAATTAGTTTCATAGTTTTTTGGTATTTGTAATTCATAAACTTTTAATTTTTCTACTATTCATCATAAAAATGTATAAATTCATATAAATTTGATACCCAAATTCATAATTAGTCTCAATCTTTTGAATATAATAAATTTTTTTCTCATAATTTGCACATAATTACAAAAGTGGCCCATGAACTTTGTTTATTTGGTAAAATTAATCCTTGTAATTTTTCGCTTAGTTAAATAATGAGGTATTTTTCTCACATTTTATTCTTTATTTGACCTGCCGCGATCGCATTTGTGTATTCACATCTGCAAAGTGTGACAGATGTAAAGCTTGACACATACTTGTGAGGACTAATTTTGTTATTTAATTGATACAGAGACTAATTGAGCCAATTATTTTTTTAGGGATTCCAAAATTGAACTCTTTAAGGATCAATTTTCCCACACAATGAAACATTGAGGTATGTTTTACCAAACTAGGTAAAATAGGATGGTCAATTTTACCTATATAATGGAGATCATAATTACTATTATTACAAAACTCAAATATTAACTTTGTCAAATTGAAGTGCAAGAACTATTTTTAGGTGTACCCTTATAAGAACTATTAGAACTCTTATATTTGTTTACAGAGATAAGCGTGACCCACAATGATAAATACATTTAATTAAGTTTACAAAATCTCGCTAGATTGGTCACAAAGTTCAGAATGGTCACAATGATAAATATAGGAGAGGGAGTGTGTTCTATTCTCTCTCATCAATTTGGTATTGAAATTTAATATTACAATAAATTTAGAAGATGTGTGAAAATTTTACTCATCAAATAAATTTAAAATACATGAAAGTGGTGAGTTTTAAAGTTATTGAATAATGTATGGTTTAAAGTTGATTGGTATACTGATACTATAAGTGAATTGGGTTGGGTCAGTACACCAATATCTATATTTGTAATATGATCGATTGACAGAATATATAATGTTTTTATAATATTATAAATATACAAAAATTATAAAAGTTCGAACATTGTTGTGTAAAATATAAGATATACAAATATGAATATTAATATAAAATTTATGTGAGATATAGATTGAGTTTTAAGAGTGATATTACTCTATATGACCTTATAGGTCTAGACAAATGATGGAAGCATAGATTTAGATGTTTGGGTGGATTTGTAACTCTTAAAGTTATGTAAGTGAGTTGAGTGTTTTGTATGGTATAAACAAAGTAATAAGTATCACAAGAATATCAACAATAACACATGAAATACATGAGTATCATCACATTAAAAGATAGTGACATAAAATAATTTTAATATATTAAAATATTTACAATTTTTTCCTTTTAGTTGAAGTAACAAACATTTAAAGTACAAATTTCAACTCATAATTGATTATTTAAAATAAGAACTCTTTATAGAATAAAAAACGAACCATTTTTGAAAACTAATATATCTAACTTCATATTTAAACACTAAAACAAGAAATAAGTTTAATTAACAAAAACTTGCCCTATTTTGGCTGAAATAAATTAAATGGGTGACGTTTGCCGGTGACCCTCCAACTTTCGGGTGGTGTAAAGGGTATGCCATCCAAGTTACGAAATTACAAATATGACACATCAAGTTAACAAAAATATGCAAATATGACAACTCAAGTTAATAAAAATATGCACATATGACCCTCCAACTTTAATTAAATGCATGTACGATACCTCAAGTAAACAATACCGTTTAATATTGATTCTCTACGACATTGTTATTGTTTTACATCCGGATGCACATTTCTCGAACTTGAAGTATCAATTTTGTATAATTTTTCATATAAAAGACTTATTTGCATAATTTGTGAACATTGAGAACAAATACTGCCAACGATAAATGTTTGCAAACTTAACGGAAAATCATGTGCTAAATACCATGGGTAAAAAACAAACGATTTTGATAACTTGATGGGTCATTCCTGCAATTTCATAAGTTTGATGACATAACATTTACACAGCTCGTAAGTTGGGGGGCTATTTATGCAATTTTCTCTAAATTTAATCAATAAATCAGATGAGATTTACATTTTATTTTTAAACAATGTATCAAAAAACCCCAAAGAGAATTTGTATTTATTTCCTAGAGTTGCTCTATTAATTTTCCACAAAATTTGTAGTATTATTTATTTACAGAAAGGAGTGTTATCATTAAAAATGGGCATTTATTAATTTATTATTTTGATGGCAGCAGAGATATTTATAAATTATAGTACCAAAAGAAAAGAATGTATCCATCTGATAGTAATATAATGTTGGCAGAGCATCAGATATTTCATCTGTGACATAATTGTGGTCGTGATCCCATCCACTTTTGTACAATTTCATTGACTCGTGAAACAAAAATGTATAGCCATTTTAACTTTAAGTGTTGAGATGGAATGACGATCGCTATATTTGGAATGTATTGCGTGCTTGATCGATTTGACAAGGAACCGGTGCGAGAATATCAGATGGAGATAATCGATCGAGGGCTGAATTGAGGCATGTTGGGACCGATCGATTTAGGACCGAAGTCAACTATGAAAATGAGATAATCAATGAAACAATATCACGTCAAATCATGATATGATTTGATCCGAATAAATCGTATTGGTGATACGAATTAAATATTAAAAGATATTATATTTCCGTAAATATTTTCAATCACATCATCTATATAAAGAAGTAACACCGAAAAAAACGTACATGTAAAATATCAATTTTATCATTAGTAAATTAGGGTTCAAATGTTTTTTTTATACTTATGATAAATAACTTTTTATATTTTAGCAATTACATGGTCAAAGTATAAAAATATATATTAATTTCAAAATGTAGTTTTAAAAATATAAATATAATTTTTGAGTTATATACGATTAATTAAAAATAAGTGCAAAAAAATCATTTATAAAATCATGATTATTGTATTATAGTTTCAAAAACAGATTTTTTTAAATCATGATAATTTATATCACGTTCCCTTCAAAGTACAATCATTTATTATCTACTAATAAGAGTGTTATTTCTCTCATTGTTGCAAACATGCCCATTGATTATCTACTAATAAGTTTCATGCAAAGATGAGTGGAGTTTTTTTCTGCCAATCGATCGCTATTGGCATCTCCGTCGGGTAGTCCAGTTCACAAATAAGTAAAACAAGTTAAAAAAATATTATAATAAGATAATTACTTATTATATCACATTTCATATAAATTAACACATTTTTTATTTAATATTAAATATATTCTCAATATCCCATCTTTTAACCATTTACTATTTTTCTTAACCTACTAACCGAATCGACCTTTCTGTTTGTATTTTCCAGCGATTCTCTAGAAACTTTTTCCAATTCACTGCAATCGTTCTTTGATCCAAAAATGATGGCCGGAGATTGCAGCAAACCAACAGAGCTTTCAAGACGTGAAAGGTTAGATTTTTTGTTTGTACAACACTGTGATTGTTAAAATATTGTCATATATCCGTTGTGAAAATAGAATAATTCTAGTTTATAAGAGATGTGATATCATGAATAATTGATTTGTCATAGTCTTTTCAATATAATTCATTTTTTTTATAAACTGAATTACACGATATTCTATGTTCCATAGAATTTTGAATTTCTACGTGATTTCAAACTCGAAAGTGGGTTTCGAGGATTTTTTCTGGTCAGTATTTTAAAACCTAGCTCAGATCGTTTGGGCTAGGTAGTTAGCCATTAGCCGACCCATTGGGTGGCGGCTGATGGGCCAGAATATTTTAAAAATAAAATAAAATATTATTTTTTTATAATTTGTTTTAAAATATATTTTTAATATAAATAAATAACATTTTTAACACCATTCGAAAATTGTTGATGACCCGTTAAAAATTCCGATTCACCAAACGAACCGTATTTAAGAACATTGGTTCTGGTTTAAACTGAAAAAAAACTTTGTTAGAAAAGTACATTGAGCTTAAACCACAAAATTAAATCGACATATTGTTCAAATACTACCGAGTATATTGAAGTAAGTCTGAACCGAGTAAGTCAAGTTCAACTCGAGGGGGAATATCGAAATATTGTCCCACATAGGTTGTAGAAATAGAATAATTTTAGTTTATAAGAGAGTCATATCATAAATAATAATTGGTTTGATATCGTCTTTTATATATAACTCTTATTTCTGCAACTTTTTGGTTTCTTAGTGTTGCCATAAATAAACCCTTTTAACCTTATTCTCATGTTCTTCAATCTTTGCAGTGATTTTCCTATGCCTAGAAACAATCTAAGAATTGTGATGTACCCTTGGTTTGCTATGGGTCATCTCACAACTTTTCTTCACATATCCGATAAGTTAGCCAAAAGAGGCCACCAAATCTTCTTCATTCTTCCTAAAGGAACAATTCCCAAGTTACAACACTTGAATCTTCATCCTAAACTCATTAACTTCATTCCCTTAACAGTCCCCCAAGTTCAAGGACTACCCCATGGAACAGAAACCACAGCTGATGTCCCTTTCCCAATGTACCCCCTTCTCCGCAAAGCAATGGATCTCACAAAGGGGGAAATTGAATGCTTGCTTAAAGAACTAAAACCTAATTTTGTCTTCTTCGATTTTACCCACTGGTTGCCATGCTTATCCTCGAAACTGGGGTTCAAGTCCATTTTGTACTGCACCATAAGCCCTGCTGCTATGGGGTGGCTCTTTCGTGATGAAGCTACAGTTAATGATCTCATGGAACCTCCACTAGGGTTTCCTATTTCAGAAATGAAGTTATGTAAGCTTGACGCCATTGCAATTCATGAGATAAATAACTTGGTTGAGGTTGATTTAGAGATGAGATTTGTGCAACGGATGATCGTTGCTGTTAAGGAATGTGACGCCATTGTGTTCAAATCTTCAAGAGAAATGGAAGGGAAATACTTGGATTTCATTGAGAAAAAGTTTCAGAAGCCAGTTTTCCCAGCAGGCCCAGTTCTTCCTGAGATGCAGATTACAACAAATGATGACATTTGGGGTAAATGGATGGATCAATTTGAAGCAAAGTCTGTTATTTTCTGTGCATTTGGGAGTGAAGCGAGACTGAAACTAGACCAATTTCATGAACTCATACTTGGTCTTGAGCTCACAGGGCGCCCATTCTTTGCTACACTGAAGCCACCTATTGGATTCGAAACAGTAGAAGAAGCACTCCCAAAGGGATTTTTCGAGAGGACGAGAGAACGAGGGGTTGTTCATGGGGATTGGGTACAACAACCCGTGATATTATTACATCCTTGTGTGGGTTGCTTTGTTACACATTGTGGGTGGGGATCTTTGTCTGAAGGGATGATGAATCAGTGTCAATTGGTGTTGATGCCGTTGTTTGGGGATCAATTGATTAATGCGAAAGTGGCTGGGGAAGATTTGAGAGTTGGTGTGGAAGTTGAGAAGGGAGATGAAGATGGGGTTTTTAGGAGAGAAAGTGTGAAGAAAGCTGTGGAATTGGTTATGAATAGAAATGAGAATGGGAATGAGAATGACAATGAGAATGAGAATGAGAACGAGAATGAGAATGAGAATGAGAATGAGAATGAGAATGAGAATGAGAATGAGAATGAGAATGAGAATGAGAATGAGAATGAGAATGAGAATGGGATTGGGAATGAGATAATGGCAAATCTTGGTGTTTGGAGGAAGTTTTTGTTGAAAAATAGGATTGAAGATTCTTATATTGATGACCTTGTTTTCAAATTCTACTCTCTTCTTTAACAAGTAGGTTGACGAGCCTTTTAAATTTAGTCGAAATTTCGAAAATTTTGGTGAATTTTGGTTTTTATCGAAATAAAATTCATTTAGTCCAAAATATGTGATATTCAATCAAGTTTATTTATTATTTTATTAATATATTACAAACTTTGAATAAAAATATTTTCATTATTTAATCGGAAAGGAATGTTAAGATTTTATAATAAATATTGATTATAAATAATCAATTCTAAATTAAAATTTATATTTAATATTTTTGGTACTTCATACTTCAATTATCAATAAAATAATATTGGCGGTTCTTACTTTACTGAACAATCATTTTAACTCATCAATTTATGTTTTAACTAGTGTGATGGAAATTTCTCCAAAATATCATTTTTGGTTACAATTTAAAATCTGAAGTTTACCTAAAATTAAAAGATTGAGTTTGATAAAAGAAGTTATAAATCTCTCTTTGCACACACACGACAATTATATTTTCTGACAATGCTTCAATTATATATCTCTTTGCACACATTGTGATAATGTTACTATTTGAGTTTACATCAAATACTGAGTACGTTTGGAACATCGTTTGATAAATAACGGTGAGATGAGATGATTGTAACATGCGGTGATTTGAATTGGTCGTGACTTAAAAAAATTGTTTTGAAACAGTTATACATTGATCGTGATGTAATAAAATAAATTTTTTACCCTTATTTATAAATAATTATATATAATTTAAAAATTCTATTTCATATTATTTTATGATATATTCTATATCAAAAACTATATTTTTAAATTGTTATATATATTTTTTATAGGTTAGAACATGTAATTGATAGAATATAAGAAGTTGATCAAAATTATTTTTTTAAAAAATTAAACTATAATTTATCAAAGATAAAATTAATATTTGGTAGGTGACTTCTGATGGCCGCTGAGTTAAACCAACTATAAACTCACCGTTGTTTTCTGCGGTCACACGAACACAGTTATTAATGATATTTAGTTAAAATAGAATACAACATCGACACGTTCACCGCACCGAACGGTAGACTGATATTCAAAACAACATCACAATGTTGTACATGTGTTTTGGAAGCATGTAACCTTCATGTGATTAATTCAGAGATACAAACAAATTTTCTCAAATACAATTCGTTTATTGATCCAAAATTCTCATCATCGGATTGAATTGTTGTTAAATCTTTCGCATAGATATTGAATCATTATTAATTTTTCTTAACAATAAAATTACAAATAAGTGTAGGCAATTTAATGTTTAAATGATGAAATGTTGAATCTCACATGTCTATTGCTCTGTTTGTTCAATGAATCCGTCAATGATTCAATCTTCAAATATGAAAAAACTAAATCGGATTTGAAATATTTTAATTCAATTATAAAAAATTTAATGGTATTTTCAGGACGTTAAATTTTATTGAATGTTATCGGAATTGGATAACAAGATATTATATAATTCAAGATTTAATTATTTTAATTTGTTGTTCTACATTTATTTATATATTGATATAAAATAATGGAATTATTTGCTTACTTTTGTTTGTCGTAACCTCCGTATAAGTTTAGAAGAATATTTACTTTAATTTTGAAAAATCAAACCGATTTAAACCCGTTAATCGATAAATTGACCGAATTGCCACCGTTGCCAACACGCTAAAATTAATGAATATTTTTAATTTTTTTTCTATACGAATACATTCTTCAACTAGGGTTTGGGGGAGGTGCGAGAATCGGATTCCGATTTTAAGATAACGGGCACCAAGGGCTGTGATATACTAGAATCACCTTCGTCTCTAGAAATTCTCCTTTTCTCAGTGAGTCAAAAGGACAGGAATACTTAGGCAAACTCGACATCAATGGGAAGAGGGAAGTTCAAAGGGAAGCCCACCGGTCGCCGTCAGTTTTCCACTCCCGAAGAGATGAGTATGTTTGATTGATCGTTTTTTGCTTGTTTTAGAGTGGAGGACTTTGAGATCTATGTATATGATGTTTCTTCTTTGAGAAGTTTTATGGTGAATCATTCTAATAGTGATTTTGGTCTGTCTATTGGTTACCATGCTCATTTTCTTTCTTGATTTGTTAACCCGGTTTTACAGTGGCTGGCACATCCGCTAATCGTCCTCGCACCTTCAAGAAGGTTAGTTTTGTTCCTTTCTTCACTCCGTTTCATTTCTCTGTGTTTTGGTTGCTGATTGTAAAAGAGTATCCCGATTTCTTTATTGGTTCTGCTTTTCATCTTACTTTTCATTTTTATAAATCTGCTTGAAATCTATAAATCTCAATTTGAATGCAAAATCTGAAATTATTGGGCTTAATATCTATTTTAAGCTGAACTGAGCTAGTATACTTGCCTGTCCAATGTATTGTTTCTATCTGCTTTAAAATATTAGAGAAGCATATCATTATCGTGTTTAATGAGGATTACATTTCTATGCCTTCGTTTTTTCTTCATCTATATATATGTGGTTGATTCGTGTATTCTCATATCCGACCAGGAAGTAGCTGAGGTAGTCGAAGAAGAAAGGCTTGATGAAGAATCGGAAGAGGAATCAGAAGAAGAATCTGAAGTCAGTACATTATTATTCATTCGTTCACAATTGTTTAACCATTCTCACTTTCTTATGTAATCAACAGAAATCTAAAGGTGCTCAAGGTCTCATTGAGATTGATAATCCAAACTTGGTTAAGCCGAAGAACGTGAAAGCAAGTGATGCCGATGTGAGTTCCTAATTAAAAGGCTACGAAGGGTATCTCGAGCCAATGGATATGATCCATGTAGCCCACTTAGATTTTTGTTGTTATTTTGTAAAAATGTTCACATGGTTTGTGATTTCTTTCTCTTTTTCAACTTTGCAGTTTGGGAAAACAACCGAGCTTTCAAGACGTGAAAGGTTAGATCTTTACTATGCATTACATTATGATTGCTTCTTTCTTCAGCATTCCTGGTTTAGTTGCATTTCATTTTAGCTGCAATTTTTTATATTGTATGATCCAAAGCATAAAAAATTGAATTTTAAGTTTGAGCATAGAACATAGAAACAAACTCTCTCGATGAACTTCTAAATGTTGCACAACAATCATACATATACTGGATACCCTTTTTTATCTTAATAATTGTGATGAGATTTACAGAGAGGAGATTGAGAAACAGAGGGCTCATGAAAGATATATGAAACTCCAAGAACAGGGTAAAACCGAACAAGCAAAAAAGGATTTAGGTGATACTTCTGATTCTGAGATTTGCTTCATAATTCGACTCTTTCAAATGGATACTGATTTATTTATTGAAGTACGGAAGTAGAATGAATTAGAAATAGATTCCGCGTTTGTATTTCCGGATACTTTTGTCAACCCGGTAGCATGTCATTTGCAAAATGATCTTCAAACTTTTGTTTCTGTATATTTTGGATGCTCTTTGCATAGTTGTTTTGATGTGATATATCGTCGTTTTATACGTGCAGAACGATTAGCTCTTATACGGCAGCAAAGAGCGGATGCTGCTAAGAAACGGGATGAAGAGAAAGCTGGTAATGAATCCTTCTATTTTCAGTTCAGTTACTTTTGGTTTGGTTTATTGAATCCTTTACGTTTTTGCAGCTAAGGAGACGAAGAAGTTGGAGGCCCACAAATGACGTTGAATTCGTTTATGGTTAGCTTACTCGTCCACCTTATCGTATTCTGTCAACATTTCTTGTGTTCCAAACGTGTTAAAATTCTATATGTTTTTAAATCTTTTTGGTATTTAATGTTATATTTTAGTTATATGATAATTTAATTAATAATATATTCGTTTATTATAAAAATTATCTGTATTTATTTTAGTAACCAATTAAAAACAATATCATACACATTTAAAATATTAAATTATAAAAAATACAAAACTAAAAAAATATTTTAGTATGCATTAATTTAAAATAATTACAATATATTTATGGGTAATATGGAAAGTGAGAATAATATCGAATATCGATACAGAATTATTAAATTTATTCTTGCCCCTTCATTTACTTCAAGAAAAACAAACAGAATTCCAATGCTGTTCATATCTGCCTTAGCAACTTTCATATGTTGGTTCTATTAAGAAATACCAATAAAGTTGTACTGTCTGTTATTTTGTGTTTAATGATTTTATGTAGTTTTATATTTCTTTGTAATTTTCTAGTTTTTATTATTAGATAAATAAATATGTAAATTAAGTAAACAGTGTGGACTATATTGTGATAATCAATAAAATACTATTTCATACTAAAAAATTGAAGCGATACTTTAATTGATGTTTCCANAATGTGAAATATAACGAAAGGGATTTTGCATTCTGCCCGGCCCTTTAAGCGGTCTGGCCGGTCCAGCGGTTTGAAAACGGATTGGAATGAGGATAGCCGTGAGTAGCCAAGAGATAAGACGACTGAGAGTGAGACGTTGTGAAGAAACAGAGCTGCTGAACCAACAAAAATGGCTTCTTGTGTAGCAATAGCTACAATTTCGCGCTACGGTGCGACTCCGTCAAATTTTAGCGTGCCATCAGCTTCCCTTTCGTTTCTCACCGGTTCAAGAATTTCTTCTCTCAGACTGAAACCCCAAAACCCATATCCCCTTCTTCATTCTTCTATCATCTCACCCTCTTTGTCTCACTCCTCGTTCGCAGGTCAAATAATTGATTCCTAATTCCTAATCCTTTTCAAATTTGCGCTGATTTTGCTGTTTTCAGGGATTTCATTGGGTTTGGATTTCAAATCTGGCTCGGGAAATGCAACCATTTCAAGGCGTGGATTTGTTGTTAGGGCGTCGAAATTTGTTCTGTGTCAGACCAAGAGAAACAGATCGAGAAAATCGCTGGCTCGAACCCATGGATTTCGTTTGAGAATGAGCACCACTAAAGGAAGACAAGTGATCAAGCGCCGCCGTGAAAAGGGACGTTGGACTCTATGCACCAGAACAAACCCCAGCAGTGGCAAGCGTGCTTGAACCTTAAGGTAAGGTAATTCAACAATCTTTTGCACGAACTCTTTGAACCAAGTGTAGATTGTATTGGAATTTGACATTAAATTCAAAATTTTCAATCCAAATTATGCAATTCTTAATATCATTGCATTGTTTGATTTTTCAATTATTAACACATGTTTGGAATGATCATTACGGTAATCGGTATTTTTTTAACATACAAAAACCAAATAGTGATCCGTTCATTATTAATAAAATACAATTTTATCAAACCTATTAAAATATATGTTTGTGATATTCAAACTGACTAGTACAAAATGAAATTATAAAGTTTGATCGAAACAACGAGAGTACATAAATATGGTGTATAAGATAAGAAAATCATATAATAAAAGATTTGAACAAATCAATTATTATGGTAATCATTCTCTTTTATAAACCACTCAAATTACTTTCCAAATCCAATGTAGGACATTTGATGTTTCAACATACCCCTCAAGGTATGTTACGCGACCACCACCACGACGCCACCGAGATTCGGCGACTCAGATTCGAGGACTCGAATTTATTAAAAAGTCCGACTCGCTAATATTATCAATTATTTTTTAATTAAAATATAAATTTTAAAAAGATGTGTTTGTTTAATATAGTTTATAATTAAGAATTAATAAAGTTATGATTCATCTAATTATATTACACAAAATAATAAATCAAGACTACAAATATATATGATAATTAATATTTAAAATCGGTAAAATACCGAAATAGTTGATATAAACTATATTATATATCAATAATATCGATATACCGCTAATTTTTTAAACATTAACGAAATTATATTAATATATATAAATAATAATAAATTTAATCACGACTATTTCAAAATAAATAATAATAAAATTAAATATAAAAAACGGATTCGTGTCCAATAACCAACCGAGGAGAGTCGGTATCCGAGAAGAGTTCGACTCGGATTCGACATCCCCTGAGAAGAATCCGTTTAACATAGCCCTCAAGTCTAAATACCTGACAAATTTGGATTTGTAAATTGAAATGAACCGATATTTCCCGGTATTGATAATCAAGATTTTGACTAAACAAACTCCGATACCATGAGAGAATTATAGAATCTGACCAAAATAACGACAGAAGTATACACAGATATGACGTATAAGAGAAAAAAATCACACCGCAAAAGATTTAAACAAGTCAATTAGTATGATACCCCTCCATTCTTAACCACTCCAAATTACTTACCAAATCCAATGCAGAACATTTGATGTTGTAGAAATATACTTACTTTTAATAATTAAAATAAAAATAACGATTGTCATTAGATCGTCGTTTTTTATATTCAAAATGCACATAATTTACAATGTAATGATATTTAATCCATCATTTTTAGTATAGCAAATCAAAGAATGAAGACAATGAATCATTCTACTCTCAATAGTTGAGACAATGAATGTATCAAGGACTTGGGGTCGAAAATAACTCCGGCTGTTGGATCAGTTTTGGAATCAACGGTCACCTGCATAGTTTCAAAAGGTTGGATCAACAGAGATTTCATTTTAAGGAACTGGGAATGATTTATGATGAAAAAAGTACCACATGAAAAATCCCTTGAGCAGCAAGGGATTCTCTGTTGATCGGAATCTGGCCATCTTTCGGCACTAAAATCGTGTTGATGTATCTACTTGGCTGCATATAGACATTTTAAACATCAAGGCTATGAATCTGAATCATAAAAATGTTCCATATTCATGTTCCTTAAACCACATACTGCATTCTGAAGATTGTTATGAGGATCCCCATGGGTTCGGTTCAACGCATCTGTAATTGCGGTAACGAAGCAAGAAGCTGTAAATCCATTCGTTTCTCGATCAAATTTGCCATTCAAGAGAAGCACCTGCAAGAAGAAAGGTTTTAACTACATAGGATGGACCAAACTCGAAGGCATCTGAATATTCCGATGGGGACTCCGGTCTCAAAACATGATAAACTTTTTGTCCTATGTTCTTACAAAATCAAGCGTTGTATCACCTTAGGACATGATCTTGATGAAATAATTTCTCCTATTCCAAACAAAACCTGAAATAAGAAACCAGGGAGAAAGTATATACATGTTGCACTAGAAAGTAGATACAAAACATAATCTCTCGTCTATTATCACATTTTCATATCGATCGCAAGTGTTCTTTTGTTCAAAAAATATATTCAATATCGAAATCTATGCTATGTGATAGTCGACTAATATTTACAGTTAGTATACCAGTGATATATCGAAATATTGATTTACCGAGCACATAATCATAAAAAAAATGTAAGGATATTACCAAGGAGGGGCAAATTGAGGTAAATAATGATCCCATAGCAAAGATAATGCAGTCTACGCTTTGCAGTTGTTCTAAAACAGTTGGATTAACCGAAGGGAAAACCTGTTTCAAAAGCATCATATTCGAGATAACGAGAAGATTATTCACAAATGCAGCATAAAATGGACGAAACCACATTAGTCAATTATGGATGATATTCCACATCATAAGCCGTAATGTGTGTATAAATACGGAATTATCCGGATTGTCAATCTCAACACTTTAAATAGGTATGATACCTCATGCAACAAATTGCATCCTTCACTTGACATGTAAAATACCCTCTTTATTCTTGAAGGGAGTGCTGTAGCTTCCAAGTCATTCTGCAGCACAAAATCATAGCATACTACGGAAACGGCCAAAAGTACACGCAGAACATAGGGATAATATGTTAGCATTCAAATCACAATATCGATAAAATTCGTATCATGTACAAGAGAGAAATGAACGCATAAGGTTTACTTCAACTCACCTTATTTACAAGCTGCATTATTCCATTAGTTGGATGTGATATTTCATTCTGACCCCTTATTATACTTCCATCCTGAGGCAACATTTATATAAAGTGAAACTTTAGATGCATATTTTGCTGGTGAACTAAGAATTTTCTTACACATAATTCACATCCCAAGGTAAGCCTATCATTTGTGGAGATAACAGGAAGGACTAGGCTTTCACTTGAAATTTGTGAGACACGGGAAAACAAAAAAATCGCAGCATCTAATGACTGGAAGAATATGCGAGCTCCAGCGAAAAAGAAATTCCCAATACTGTAAAGATAATAAATTATTCGAGTCAATGTCGACAAAGAAACAAGGAGACGATAAACCAAAACAAACCCGAAGATCATGATAGAAGAAAAAACAGTAGATAGAGGGAGAGTATGTTCACTATCCTAGATAATTTGCATACCTTCCATTACTGAAACAAAACTTTTCTTCTGATCTTCTTAGTATCTGCAATTTTAGTTTGTGCTTGTTATAGAGATCATAAGCAATGTTTTCACACAGGTCCGGAATTCCGTACCGGTCCGGACCGGTATGAGTGGTACGACCGGTATACCGACTGCTACCAAATTTTATTTAATTTTTTAAAAAATTAATACTTAATTAGTTTTTTAGGGTCGGAACCGAAAAAACCCGGTACCGGACGATACCAAAAAAAATACCGGTACTGCCCGAAAATTGACATACCGCCCGGCATGAAAACGTTGATTATAAGAAAGCATATATGCAGAAAAAAGTGTAGCATAGTTACAAATCATTGGATCACTTGAGCATCCAGGAGTTCTATGAAAGCAACATATTTTTGACAAACAATGAAAAATAAGAGAAATAAATATATGTTACTTATAACTTTAGGATTCATATTTAAAAATTTGAAATGCATATAACATGTTGTTGATCATTTTAAAATATGTTTGAAAACTAGATTCAAATGAAGTTCGAGAAAGCTGCGGCAACCATCAAATATTAGTGCAACATTTGCTTTAAAAATTGCAAATGGAACAAGAACGTGTGACC
Organism: Utricularia reniformis; assembly: GCA_009725065.1. Classification (NCBI taxonomy): domain Eukaryota; kingdom Viridiplantae; phylum Streptophyta; class Magnoliopsida; order Lamiales; family Lentibulariaceae; genus Utricularia; species Utricularia reniformis. The sequence goes on from RWGZ01000566.1 coordinate 18,523, forward strand.
AAGACTAGGAGTTAAGTTTTGATTTCTAACCTGATCTTGAAAATAAGCTAAAAATGCCCTTATCGTTTCCCTATACGGTTTCGAAACCCCTTTCCATAGTGAGTGACTCCCTTCAACGATATCATACCTGTTCATTTCTTAATTTAATGAGCATGAAGACTCTGAGTAATGTTATGGAAAATATTGAATGGTAAAAAGAAATGGTTACCATTCAGATTTTGCTATTTGTGCATTGAAGGGTAAACGATGGCCAAGCAGAGTCCGAACCGAAAGGGCCTCATTGGTACTTTGATCAGACAATCTCAAGCATCTTGAACGTATGTCTCCAACAGCAGGTCCTCCTGAAGTAATATTCATTACATTAGCAAGCCTAAGTATTTTTTGTTCCTTAACAAGAACTATACTACATAATGTAATCACTGATTCATAGATAAAAAGATGGAACCTACAACAAACTAGCATGTGAACCGCACCTAGAACACGAACAATCTCCGCTGTGCTGCCTCCATCATCAGAAACAGGGAGTACATGAGCCACACTGGTGGTTAGCTTCTTAAGCTCTTCTACAACGCCATTAAACGCTGTACCCCCTGCACTACTGCAAGACCATCAGAAAGACTCGAATAAAATGGAAACAATAGATTAAAAGTTAAAACTTGAATCAAATGTCAAAAAACACAAACAATAGTGAGAGAGAAAGTGATAATAGTAGCATCAGATTTTCAAATACATAAAATTAGCTAGTTNATTATAAGAAAGCATATATGCAGAAAAAAGTGTAGCATAGTTACAAATCATTGGATCACTTGAGCATCCAGGAGTTCTATGAAAGCAACATATTTTTGACAAACAATGAAAAATAAGAGAAATAAATATATGTTACTTATAACTTTAGGATTCATATTTAAAAATTTGAAATGCATATAACATGTTGTTGATCATTTTAAAATCTGTTTGAAAACTAGATTCAAATGAAGTTCGAGAAAGCTGCGGCAACCATCAAATATTAGTGCAACATTTGCTTTAAAAATTGCAAATGGAACAAGAACGTGTGACCAAGACTAGGAGTTAAGTTTTGATTTCTAACCTGATCTTGAAAATAAGCTAAAAATGCCCTTATCGTTTCCCTATACGGTTTCGAAACCCCTTTCCATAGTGAGTGACTCCCTTCAACGATATCATACCTGTTCATTTCTTAATTTAATGAGCATGAAGACTCTGAGTAATGTTATGGAAAATATTGAATGGTAAAAAGAAATGGTGGCAAACGATGCCCTTCTACCATTCAGATTTTGCTATTTGTGCATTGAAGGGTAAACGATGGCCAAGCAGAGTCCGAACCGAAAGGGCCTCATTGGTACTTTGATCAGACAATCTCAAGCATCTTGAACGTATGTCTCCAACTGCAGGTCCTCCTGAAGTAATATTCATTACATTAGCAAGCCTAAGTATTTTTTGTTCCTTAACAAGAACTATACTACATAATGTAATCACTGATTCATAGATAAAAAGATGGAACCTACAAAAAACTAGCATGTGAACCGCACCTAGAACACGAACAATCTCCGCTGTGCTTCCTCCATCATCAGAAACAGGGAGTACATGAGCCACACTGGTGGTTAGCTTCTTAAGCTCTTCTACAACGCCATTAAACGCTGTACCCCCTGCACTAATGCAAGACCATCAGAAAGACTCGAATAAAATGGAAACAATAGATTAAAAGTTAAAACTTGAATCAAATGTCAAAAAACACAAACAATAGTGAGAGAGAAAGTGATAATTGTAGCATCAGATTTTCAAATACATAAAATTAGCTAGTTCCATAAATGATGAATTCCAGGCATATTGCAACTCCTAATGAATTAAAGATTGCATTTTTATTCTTAATCCACCATAATCTTTTGCTGCCTCACTTATTACCATCCTCAAATCCATACCCATTTCAATAAAATCAGATACAAATGTACAGCAACATCACCGAAAAGAAATGTGACAAGTCATACCCGAGAAAACAAGCAAGGATGGTTGAGTCTGAACCCTGATGTCCGAAGCAGAAAAGCAAGGCGATGAGCCATCACCCATCTGAGCCGTGGAGGAGAGAGTTCTGGAACAGGAAAGCGAAATACAAGGATAAAAAAGAATGTGAGTGAACTGAATTCGAATCAAACGTTGATTGTTTGCTTTACAAAGCAAAGGAAAGGTTGAGGATATCAACGAAAGCGGGGGTCCCAAGTGAGCCTCCGCCATGCTTTTCTCCAATTCAGTTAACTGGTGGCTTCATGATTGCCTCTTCTGAGATTGAGGTTTATTACAGTGCCTGCCAGGGTACCTTACTCGAGGCCGCTTGGTGCATTATTAAATACAATTATCAAAATAAGAAGTATCTTATAAATATATAGATGGATATTTATCAAATTAAAGAAATATATCCCGTAAAATTAGGAAAAGACAAACGAAAATACTATATACAAACAAAATGTCTTATACACCTAAATTTTACATCTAATTAATAAGATAGACAAATTTAATGATAGTAGTTGAATGATTAATTGAATTAATATATTATTATCTATATGAATATTTTCATTCATAATTGTTCAAATATATTGTCTATAAATAGTATTGATTTGTGTAGAAATAGACACAACAAATTTGAAGTTTTCTCTTGAGTTGTATCTTTCTCATTTTAATGTATTTAAGTGATTATAGATTTTATTATTGATCACATTATTTATAACACATTATCAGCACGAAGCTCTACCGTATTTACATATTTTATTATATTTGTATTATTTCTTCTGACATTTTTCATTTCAAGAACAACGAGATATGGCGAACATTGCGAAACATGAGTTTACGGCACTCGATATTAGCGGAAAAAATTACTTGTCATGGATTCTTGATGCAGAAATTCATCTCGAAGCAAAAGGTCTGGAAGATACTATAAAGCAAGATAACAAAACCTCTAAACAAGATAAAGCAAAAGCTTTGATATTTATCCGTCATCATATACATGAAAACTTGAAAATGGAATATCTTACCGTAAAAGATCCACTTGTCCTATAGAATAATTTAAAGGAAAGGTATGACCATCAAAAGACGGTTATTCTTCCGAAAGCTTGATATGATTGGATGCATTTACGACTTCAAGATTTTAAATCTCTAAGTGAGTATAATTCTACAATTTTTAAGATCACTTCACAGTTGAAGTTGTGTGGAGAAAGTATCAACGATGTAGATATGTTGAAAAAAACATTTTCTACTTTTCATGCATCTAATATGCTCCTGCAGCAGCAATATCGTGAAAAATAATTTAAAAAATATTCATAGTTAATATTTTGTTTGCTAGTAGCTGAAGAGAATAATGAACTTTTAATGAAAAATCATGAATTACGCCCGACTGGTTCAACACCATTCCCAGAAGTGAATGTGGCATCGCATGACAATAACTATGATCGTGGTCGTAGCTGTGGATATTTTCGTGGAAATTTTCGTGGTCGAGGTCATAATCAGAGTAGAGGATGAAGCCGTAATTTTAGTGGAGGATATTTTAAAAATGAAAATTTCCATCAGAAGTGTAACAAAAATAAAGATAACGGAGGATAAAACATCAAAAGTAATCAAATGGATAAAAACAATGTTTGTTATCGATGTGGAAATGGTCATTGGTCACGGACTTGCAGATCATCAAAAAGGCTAATTGATCTCTATCAAGAATCAATAAAAGGAAATGAAAAGAAAATAGAGGCAAATTATGCATATGAAGGAAATGAAAAATATAATGACTCTGCTGCACTTGATATTTCCGATTTCTTTACTGATCCTAATGAGAATAATGATTATGGCATTGGAGATATCATTGGAAGTTCTGATGTTTAAATGTTATGTTTCTATGTATCATTTTGTTTTAGTTTACGCTGTTATAAAATAAATGTTCTTATATTAATTATGTATTTTATTTTCTCATTTCAAGTTGAAAATGAATAACGAACGGAACAACATGGAAATAAATGAAGATGAAGTATGTCTATTGGATAGTGCTACGACTCATACGATTCTGAAAAAAAAAAAGTATTTCATTGAACTTACAATGCAAAATGCTAATGTTAGTACTATTTCTGGTAATACAAGAATTATTGAAGGTTCCGGAAGAGCCAAGATAATATTACGTGAGGGAACTAAATTGAATATTAGTAATGCATTATACTCAAGTAAATCTCAAAGAAACTTGTTAAGTTTTAAGGATATTCGCAGAAATAGATATCATATTGAAACCATGAGTGAAGATAATGATGAATATCTTAATATAACAAGTACAATGAATGGAACAAAATGTATTTTGGAAAAATTAAAATCTCTTCGTTTGGGATTGTATTACACATATATTACTGTAATTGAAATAAATAATATTGTAAATTCAAAATTTACAAATAATGGTATATTTACCATGTGGCATGATCGTCTAGATCATCCAGGAACTATTATGATGAAAAGAATAATTAGTAATTCATATGGACACCAATTAAAGAATCGAGATATTTTACAATCAAATGATTTTACATGTGTCGCTTGTTCACAGGGGAAACTAATTATTCGACCATCACAATTGAAAATAAAAAATGAATCAATCACATTTTTAGAACGAATCCAAGGTGATATATGTGGACCGATACATCCATCATGTAGACCATTTAGATATTTTATGATATTGATTGATGCATCAACTAGATGGTCACATGTGTCATTACTATCAACTCGTAATCAAGCATTTGCAAGATTGCTCACTCAAATAATAAGATTATGAGCTCATTTTCCAGATTATTCAATTAAGAAAATTAGATTTGATAATGCTAGTAATTTACTTATGAAACATTCAATAATTATTGTATGACATTGGGAATAGATGTTGAACATCCTGTAGAGTATGTTCATACACAGAATGGTCTTACAGAATCATTGATTAAACATTTACAATTGATTACTAGACCGATACTTATGAAAACTAAGCTACCAATGTCATGTTGGGGACATGCTGTTATACATGCCGAAACATTGATTCGTATTAGACCAACTAGTTATCATGAGTTCTCTCCATTGCAACTTGTTTTTGGTAAAGAACCATATATTTCTCATATAAGAATATTTGGATGTGTTGTATATGTTCCAATTACTCAACCACAAAGTACTAAGATGGGACCCCAACGGAGAATGGGAATATATGTTGGGTTTGAATCTCCTTCTATAATAAGATATTTAGAACCTTTAATTGGAGATTTATTTACAGCTAGATTTGCTGATTGTAAGTTTGATGAATCAAACTTCCCAACATTAGGGGGAGATAAGAATAACAATGAAAATGAAATTATTTGGAATAATTCATCTTTATCTTATCTTGATCCTCGAACCAAACAAAGTGAGCTTGAAGTTAAAAGATCATTCATTTACAAAAGTTAGCAAATGAGCTACCTGATGCATTTAATAATAGTAAGAGGATTACAAAATCATATATTCCAGCAGCTAATACTCCTATTAAAATTGAAGTTCCTGTTGAACAAAATAAGATTGCCAATGAATTTAAAGCACGTCTGAAACGTGGAAGACCTATTGGTTTTAAAGATAAAATTCCCCGAAAGAGAAAGGAAACAAATATAAATGATGATAATCATCATAATAAAGATTAAATAACTACAGATGTAGATGCAATATATGAAAATAATGAAAATCAAGAAGTTTCAATCAATTACACATTAAATGACATAATCTGGGATCGAAATAAGATTGAAATTGATGAGTATTTTGCTCAATGCATGGAATATAATTTAATTAGTTGCGATGATGATCATGAACCAAAATCAATGTCAGAATTTCGTGAAAGAGATGAATGGATTAAATGGAAAGATGCAATTAAGGCAGAATTAAATTCACTTAACAAACGAGAAGTTTTTGGAGCAGTATTACGTACGCCAGAAGATACGCCCAGTGGGCTATAAGTGGATTTTTGTGAGAAAAAGAAATGAGAATGGTGAAATTATTCGATACAAAGCTAGACTGGTTGCTCAAGGATTTTCACAGAGACCGGACATTCATTTTGAAGAGACATATTCTCCCGTAATGGATGCAACTACTTTTAGATATCTTATAAGTTTGGCGGGTTAATGAAAACTTTGATTTGCATCTAATGGATGTAGTTACAGCATATTTATATGGATCATTAGATTACGATATTTATATGAAACTTCCGGATGGATTTAATTTACCGGAGAAATTCAAATATGAACCTAGGATGAATTACTCAATCAAATTGAATAAATCTCTTTATGGGTTGAAACAATCTGGACGAATGTGGTACAATCGTCTAAGTAAATATTTAATTGATCAGGGATATACGAATGATCAAATTTGTCCATGTATCTTTATGAAGAGGTCTAAAAATGGATTTGTTATACTTGCAATATACGTTGATGATATTAATATTATTGGTACTCCCGATGAGATTCCAAGTACAATAGATTGCTTAAAGAAAGAATTTGAGATGAAAGATTTGGGAAGAACAAAATTCTGTCTTGGATTATGATCTAGTCTAAAAATATTTTGGGTATTTATTTTTAGATCAGTCAATTTATGATTAATTCGTAAATTATACTGTTGTGGGGACACGAGCAATATACGAGGTTGGGCCCACAATGTGTGGGCTTACGTCCTCGGGAGAGCGAAGCTCTACCTTGGTTTTCACTATAATAATCAAGTGGTACAAATACAATGATGTGATAATGATAATACGGGTGAAAACGGATCGAAAAATGGTTAAAACTGCAGTTGCGTCGCACTAGACGCGAGTGAACAGTGCAGGCAGGTGGACTGGGCGCGAGACGGGTACTGTTCGCGACGAGTGGAGGACTCGTCGCGGCTGGGCTGTTTAGTGTGACTGGACGCGAGTCAGTGTGACTCGTCGCGGCTAGGTTCAATGAGCCACTGGAC
>RWGZ01000566.1:32851-43831 GCA_009725065.1 Utricularia reniformis
TATAAAGTCTCTTTAAGCATTTTGAGATGTTTTGGGTCATTTCGGCCCCGGACGGGGCCAGGGGTATTTTCGTCATTTGCCACCCGGGAGTGCATCAATCAGGTGCAATGATGCTATGTGGCTGCGTATTCGCTATCTAAAGGCAAAGAACTGATATACGAAGTTCTCGGGAATTTTCTGATCGTATTCCCGACTAACATCTTGTCCGGATTGGTTCCCGAAGCTTCGGGATCAGCATGGTATTTATTATATTATAATTTGGAATATTTAATTATTTTGGGCTAAGTGAAGTGAACTAGGCTTATGGGCTCAAGTGAATGGGTTTTGGGCTTGATTTCTCTATAAATAGGGGCCCCAAGACATTGAGAAAGGATTCGGACTTTTATCGCACTTCCCAGGCAGAACCTGACTCCCGACTCGCGACCAAACTTCCATTAGTCGCGACCGCTTGCTCAGACCCGCGACCAAGCACCACACTCGCGACCAGTCACCACACTCGCCACCAGTCACCACACTTGCGACGAGTCACCACACTCGCGACCAACCGCCAACTCGCGACGAGTGGCCAGCCAACCAACTCGCGACCAGTCATCGATTCCACGCGAACAGTGCCTCCTCGCGCCCAATTGCGTTCTTCGCGAACAGCCTGTCCGTCTGCACTGTTCACTCGTGTCCAGTGGAACGTGATTGCAGATTTGATCGTTTTTCGAGCCGTTTTCGTCCGTATCGTCATTATCATCTCATTGTAATTGTATTTTCCGAATATTATAGTGGAAACCAAGGTAGAGCTTCGCTCTCCCGAGGACGTAAGCCCACACATTGTGGGCCCAACCTCGTATATCGCTCGTGTCCCCACAACAACCTAATTTCGAATTAATTATAAATTGACTGATCTAAAAATAAATACCCAAAATATTTTTAGACTAGATCATCACCATAAGGAGTTGAAATCAGAATTGATACTTTTCCCTTTGCTTCAAGAATTGCTCTGATACTAATTGTTGGGATTAAAGAAGATGATGATTGATTTTCAGAGAGACTTTTGATACCATGATAAAAGGAATGGATAGGTTTTGTCGCAACTGATGTATAATTACCCAGATCAGAATATCTATATAACTTGTTGAAAGGAATAAAACTGTTTTATTGCAACATATAAAATTAAAAGTACGTTACACTATATATATAGTGACTAATTTTCTTCAAAATAATAACATAAATCATAAATTTAGGATCAATCTTGATTGCGTGTTTTGACCTAATCTTCAGGAGATTTGTTGCGGTTGACTCGATTATTTTCTTTCAACGGCTAATTCATCATTTTCACATTTGGTGATTACTTCATTTCCAACGATCATCCACCAACATACTTTGGTGTTAATTCACAATCCCATAAAAAGATGATGAAATTTGTTTGGTAGAATGAATTAAAAGCTGTTAGTTTCAATACATTACACTTATTTATCATCACATCAAAGGTTTTTACTTAGAAATTTTGTTTCATTAAGGATTAAGGAGCAGCATATGAATGGGTTTATGGTGCGGCAAGCTAATTTGTTCTTATGTGACTTTGCCAACTTGTTTTGTCTAGAAGTTTTTTGGGACAAGGCTTGATAGAATAATACGTTGGTTTGTTGTCTTTCATTCCATTTGTAAACTGTTTTACTGGAAATAAGATGTGTTAATGGTAGAGAAATATTGACTGACATTGTTGGTGTTTGTGCTTGGCTATTTCCTTTTTGAAGTGTTGCTATGGGGCGATTTTGGTGAAATATTGCTTGGGAGAAATATATATTTCTAGGAATGGAAATTTTTTTTTGTATTCATTGTAATCGTGTATACTTTTTTATTACCTTCTTCCATTGACTTGTCACTAAGTTTTTCAATCACTTTTGTAAATAAATACTCTTTTATAATGGATTTTAAATTATCCACAACACGCACCATTTAGCACAGCACTCTGCAGCTTAAGCCGATTATATTTACTTTTCAGGTAAAATTTTTTAAAAAAAGATTGAAGAAAAAAAACTTGAGATGGAGGGAAATATGAAGCACATTGTTTTCATTTGTCCCATGAATTGTACAGTCTTTGACACGGTTAAGTCAACTTCCTTCCAAGCAAGCTAAGGGGAAATATCTACACAGAAAATAGCTCCAGAAAACTAAAACCAACAAAGAACAAAAATAAATTAATTAATAGGGCTTTGTGCGATTTCAAAAAAACCCTCGTCGTAATACATATTAAAACGCAGTTATTGCCCATCCCTAACCACAAACATGCATCGATCAGCATATGGTAATGTGTCATCAATTTTCGAGCTCTGAAATGCGAATTCTAAGTGCATTGATGGTGCTAGTCAGGTCATCTATGAGCAAACTGGTTTTGCGCTTCTCATCTGCTGCAACTTGTTTTACACCCTTCAAGTCTCCATTCTTTTGTAGAAACTCCCCTAATACACCCTCACCATTGTAATCGTCTTCCTTCGCAACCCAACCGCACAATGCCGCAAAATTTCCTGAGAGAAAATCCTTTTTTCCATGATGATTTGCCTGAAACTCCTTCTCAAAGACGATTGCGCTATAAAATCCAGACCAGTCTCTCTTGAATTCAACAACAGCATAAACATTACCTGATAGAAGACGAACTCTGATAAGATCGAAGCCTCTCTTAATAATATCATTCTTGATCCTAGAGCAATTGGCTGAATCCACATTAGCAAGGATACCTATCCAAGGATACACAAACAGCTCATTCACACAATCATCCTTGATCCTCAAAACCGAAAGCTCTGACGATAAGCATTCTCCATTATCGGTTTTTAGGAACCGCACAAGACCCATATGCCTCCCCTTGTGCTTGATATGTCCATTATAAGAACCTCTACCCACATCAGATGCATGCTGAAGGAGGTCTTTAAAGAGATAAACAACCTTTTTCTTTCCGGGGCAATACGGGCACCTATACGCGTTCTCTGAGAGCTTAACAATCCGGGATTCACGCCTCAGATGTTCAAAGCACTTGTCAACATATTCATCTAGTTCAGAGTCACTTATATCGGTTTCTTCTTCATACGAATCCGACATATTGTATCGTTCCTGGAAAATTGACAATGATTTAGATTTTAAAAACCAAACTAACTATTGTTATTCTTACGTCTATTGCAACAACCAAAGTCTCAAGAAACAGCAAAGTAGAATACAATCCTGCACCTGGAAAATTGACAATGATTTAGATTTTAAAAATCAAACTAACTATTGTTATTCTTACGTCTATTGCAACAACCAAAGTCTCAAGAAACAGCAAAGTAGAATACAATCCTGCACCTGGAAAATTGACAATGATTTAGATTTTAAAAACCAAACTAACTATTGTTATTCTTACGTCTATTGCAACAACCAAAGTCTCAAGAAACAGCAAAGTAGAATACAATCCTGCACCTGGAAAATTGACAATGATTTAGATTTTAAAAATCAAACTAACTATTGTTATTCTTACGTCTATTGCAACAACCAAAGTCTCAAGAAACAGCAAAGTAGAATACAATCCTGCACCTGGAAAATTGACAATGATTTAGATTTTAAAAACCAAACTAACTATTGTTATTCTTACGTCTATTGCAACAACCAAAGTCTCAAGAAACAGCAAAGTAGAATACAATCCTGCACCTGGAAAATTGACAATGATTTAGATTTTAAAAATCAAACTAACTATTGTTATTCTTACGTCTATTGCAACAACCAAAGTCTCAAGAAACAGCAAAGTAGAATACAATCCTGCACCTGGAAAATTGACAATGATTTAGATTTTAAAAACCAAACTAACTATTGTTATTCTTACGTCTATTGCAACAACCAAAGTCTCAAGAAACAGCAAAGTAGAATACAATCCTGCACCTGGAAAATTGACAATGATTTAGATTTTAAAAATCAAACTAACTATTGTTATTCTTACGTCTATTGCAACAACCAAAGTCTCAAGAAACAGCAAAGTAGAATACAATCCTGCACCTGGAAAATTGACAATGATTTAGATTTTAAAAACCAAACTAACTATTGTTATTCTTACGTCTATTGCAACAACCAAAGTCTCAAGAAACAGCAAAGTAGAATACAATCCTGCACCTGGAAAATTGACAATGATTTAGATTTTAAAAATCAAACTAACTATTGTTATTCTTACGTCTATTGCAACAACCAAAGTCTCAAGAAACAGCAAAGTAGAATACAATCCTGCACCTGGAAAATTGACAATGATTTAGATTTTAAAAACCAAACTAACTATTGTTATTCTTACGTCTATTGCAACAACCAAAGTCTCAAGAAACAGCAAAGTAGAATACAATCCTGCACCTGGAAAATTGACAATGATTTAGATTTTAAAAATCAAACTAACTATTGTTATTCTTACGTCTATTGCAACAACCAAAGTCTCAAGAAACAGCAAAGTAGAATACAATCCTGCACCTGGAAAATTGACAATGATTTAGATTTTAAAAACCAAACTAACTATTGTTATTCTTACGTCTATTGCAACAACCAAAGTCTCAAGAAACAGCAAAGTAGAATACAATCCTGCACCTGGAAAATTGACAATGATTTAGATTTTAAAAATCAAACTAACTATTGTTATTCTTACGTCTATTGCAACAACCAAAGTCTCAAGAAACAGCAAAGTAGAATACAATCCTGCACCTGGAAAATTGACAATGATTTAGATTTTAAAAACCAAACTAACTATTGTTATTCTTACGTCTATTGCAACAACCAAAGTCTCAAGAAACAGCAAAGTAGAATACAATCCTGCACCTGGAAAATTGACAATGATTTAGATTTTAAAAATCAAACTAACTATTGTTATTCTTACGTCTATTGCAACAACCAAAGTCTCAAGAAACAGCAAAGTAGAATACAATCCTGCACCTGGAAAATTGACAATGATTTAGATTTTAAAAACCAAACTAACTATTGTTATTCTTACGTCTATTGCAACAACCAAAGTCTCAAGAAACAGCAAAGTAGAATACAATCCTGCACCTGGAAAATTGACAATGATTTAGATTTTAAAAATCAAACTAACTATTGTTATTCTTACGTCTATTGCAACAACCAAAGTCTCAAGAAACAGCAAAGTAGAATACAATCCTGCACCTGGAAAATTGACAATGATTTAGATTTTAAAAACCAAACTAACTATTGTTATTCTTACGTCTATTGCAACNAACCAGTGTTATCACTGCTAAAAATCAGCAATAACAAAATTTAGACCCCCTTTTACGGATAGAGGTCGAACGAAAAAGTAATGCGAAAGCAAGAAGTAAAAAGACACGATTTTTGTAGGTGGAAAATCTTTCTGTAAAAGAAAGGATAAAAAACCACCCCGGCCGTAGCCTTTGAATCCACTATAAACGTCAAGTTCGTAGATTTACAATAGGAGAACATGATGTAGAGAACCAAAGAAAAAAGATCATGTTTTGATGGCCATAGTTGTAGGTTTCCCGGACAAAAAAGAAAAGAATAGCGACCTCCTCCTTAGGTCAAGAATCCAAGCTCTCCTCTTTAACACTTTAACCATGTTTATATATGTGATTTGTCCAGCCCAATTATAACTCACTAGGCCCACCAATAATGGAGTCCAATAAATAATGACTCATTAATATCTAAATTAGGCACAATGGTCCAATAAATAAGTAACTCATCCAAATACAACGATAAGCTATAAACAATGTCAATCATCAAAATATCTCGATCTGCTTTATTTCTCGACTTGGGAATGACTATATAGATATATATGTGTCATCGAATAATAAATATCTCAAGGTGATATCAGAAGTCCACTGATTTGCGTAGTCGAAATATTCGAGTACACAAATCATAAATTTACCCTGGGAATATTGTTGCAATAAACTCAAAATAGAAGTATCACATTTTGTAACTAAATATACCAGGCATGAGTGAATAATCATATCTCAAATAAATAAATATTATTGAATGAATACTATCATCTCATGAAACTTCATATATACTTCTAAAATAATGAATGAGGATATTATCTTCTTATAACTGAACATGACATTATAATTATCCAAAATCTCTATCTATGAACTCTATAAAAGTATTCGATGAATTTTTGTTTCATATGTTGTCTTTAAAATTTCTGATAGTTTCCGACAATCGATAAGACTCCTGGTATGTGAGAATATCTTGATATGCCCGAATAAACTATTTACAATTCCTCATATAATAATTATGCTTTTCTGAACACAAATAATCAAATATTACTTGTTGTTGGGGGTCATAACTGAGAGTCCCCAGTAATAAATAAAATTTAGTGAAGTCCACGCCATGAGAAAGTCATTTGATCATCTTGATAGTAAATGAAAATATCTAATCTTAAATAATGAAATCCATGTTGTAGGACCATCACTTGGTCATGTTGATCGTAAATGAAATTATCTGAGCAAAAATAATGAAATGTATGTCATTGGACCATCACTTGGTAATCCTGATTGTAAAAGAAAATACCAGATCATAAATTAGAAAAATCATTCTATAATACAATACGAATACCGCTTATCCATTTTGTTATGCCACGAAAATACCAAGCCATAAAGAGAATCCATGAAATCCCGGTGTTGGTCCTCAAAAATCGCCCAACACCCCTTACTTAGATTGGGTATAATCCCGTATAGGCAGATCCAGTACCTTGGCTTAGGTGGACTTTAGAGGGGCACGGAGAAGGCAAATGTTTTTTCACGGATCATAATAAGCATCCAATATCGCCATCACTTATGGGTCTCAACGAGCACCCAACAATCACGGGCCTCAACTAGCGCCCCACTTAACTTCACAGCTCGGTTCTCAACAAGCACTCGTGGGCCTCAAGTAGCACCCCATTTAACTTCATAACTCAGGTCTCAACAACCATCCGTGGGCCTCAAGTAGCGCCCTGATTATTCTAATTCTTTAAGTATCTTTTTTGACGACATGAATTCAATCGACTAGGGGACTGGTAAGGTAGGAGTAGGTCCATTGCATTTTAGTACGAAGGAGGATGGAATAAATTAAATAGGTTAGATTAGAAATGCAATGTACCACCTGTCTTATAGTCGATCATTTTCAAACTCGTCAAATTATATACTGCGTCAAAATATTTTAAACATGATGAGTCTTTCTGTCCGCGGCAGAACCGTCTATACATAATTACTGTTGTAATATGTTAAGAGGCCTGTTTGTTGTGATGTATATTTCCGTGGCAAATCAGGGTGCAAGTATATACCTGACTCCTCCATGACACACCGACGAGGGTCGCACCCTCGCCGGAGGCTGGTCCACTTCCGCATGGCACCGTCTTATGGACGGGCCGAATGACACCGTAATATGATCGGGTCTCAACAAGCACCCGTGGGCCTCAAGTAACGGCCATCACGTTTACCTTTCGGGTATAAACTTGCACCCGGAATCAACATACTTTCCCTCCGGTATGAACATGCACCTGGGGTCATCACACTTTCCCACCGGTATAAACTTGCACCCGGGGTCATCAAACTTTCCCTCTGGTATAAACTTGCACCAGGGTTCATCTCACTTTCCCACCAATATAAACTTACACCGGGGGTCATCACACTTTCCCTCCGGTATAAACTTGCACCCGGGGTCATCAAACTTTCCCTCCGTTATAAACATGCACCCGGGGCCATCACACACTCGCCACCGGTATATACTTGCACCCGGAGCTATCACACTNACCGGTGGCAAAGATATATTGGTGAATGCAGAACGGTGGACTTGTTTTGAATATCTACTCATTTCACAGAGGCGTTCGCCTTAGAGTTATCGCAGACCTATACAAGCTCCGCTACACTGGGCACTTTTACGCATCCTGATTATTATTATATGCGTTATTATTGCGCATCCATACCGGAGATTCATATATATTCTTATTATCTCGAAAGTTTATTTCTTGATGTGGATTATTCGGAGTTATATATTTCTTGAAGAATGTGGCGAGAAAAGAAAGTTGAGAAGAGGAGAGTTTGCATTATTCAGAGTATGGTTCTTTATTAAAAAATACAGTGGAGGAATTGAAAGGAAAATAAAAACAAATTTTATACACACGAGGAATACAAAATGAGGAGAGAATACAAAAATCGAAGAAATCAGATATAGAAGTTTATTTCTTCTTCTTCTGGGAGCCTGAGCCTTCACCAGGCCCGCTGGGGCGCTTTTTCACCAGCTTTATTCTTTGGGAGGATGGAGGTTTGGCAGCTGCGAACCTCACCATTTCATCTACGTGGCGCTCCCGATCTCCAGTCACACTAGCGGGGGTATATATTTGAGGATCATACGCCGCCATTACATCGTCATCTTTCAGGTGCTCCGCCACGAGGGGGCCCATTGGCTCCGGGAATAAAGTAGCCAACTTCCTAAACAAATCCGGAGATGGGCCCTCCTCCGTCTCGATATCCCCCGAGTAAAGTTGCTGGTGAAGATCTTCATCCAAGCTGAAATGTAGCGCCCCGAACGGATACTGTGAGCAATCCAGCATGTCCTCACCGGGTATAGGCTCGAACTTCCCGTTGAGCTTGGGATCGAGCTTCTTTTTCTCCTTAGCGGTCAGGGATACGCCCATGATTCTTTGCGTCTGGACACTCCCTCGTAAGAAGTACAGGACATTCGACTTGGCATGAGCTACCGCCCCCAGGTTCCGGAAAGTAGGGGAGTGAACCGTGTACTCCCATATTAACTTTCGGAAGCAGTCGTTAATCTGGGACGGCAGTTTGGCGATTCGTGCCCGGAGTCGATCGGTGATAGATTGGAGGCCTTCAGTCTTTGTTGTGAGATCTTTGACCTCCTCCACGGCTTTCCCGAGAGCTTTTTTATTGGCCTCGTTCTCTTCTTTGGCCTTCCTCAGTTTCTCCTCAGTTTTCTCTCGGATCTCCTTCAATTTGTCCTATGCGTACTTCTCATTCACCTTGAGGGTCTCTATGGATTGTTCAAGGGCGTGCCTTTGCCCGATGTGGAAGGCGGAGTTCTCCGTCAGTTCGCTGCGATGAGCTCGAAGTAAAGACTCGATCGCTTTGCTATGCTCTTCTCGGAGTGCTGCCATCTCCTGAGCATGCTTATCTCGCTGATTCTGCATTAGCTTCTCCGCCGCCTTTCTGGTTTGCTCCCCAATAACATCTGGCGAGTCGAGCTCCGAATGCCTGAGCATACAATATTCCCCTACTGCAGCTGCGGTGCCCAACTCGATTATGGTGCGCTCCATCTGAAATGAAAACAAGAAGGGTTAGTACATACGGTGCAAAGGATAAAGTTATAAAGAAATCATCGTTAGTGTCGCGACGAACCTCCCCTATGGCGCGACGCATCGTCGCNACGTCGGTAAACACCGTGTGGTCATCCCGACCACGAGGCGGCAACTCCGGGTTCCGCTCCAAGTATGCCATGGCCGGCCGACTCGATACGTTGTCACATCTCGGAATTCGAAAGGTGAGTCTGTCCGTTATCAGTACAAAGCAGGCCCGGCGTCCCATATCGAGCCATTCCTTAACCGTCAGTCTCGGGATATCATGTATACGGAAGGCGTCGATAAATTCGGCGGTTAACCCACTCTTTCTATTGGGTTCCGCGATCTCGAAGACGGCGGGCTCCTCCGCCGGTCTTTTTCCCTTATCCGAGCGAGATGCTCGGCTGGTCACTCCCTCCGAGTAGACCTCTCGGCGTGTTTCCTCCACCACCGGATCCGTCAGCTGCTCCCCACTTATCTCGCCCTCTTCATCGTCCCCGATGATGTCCACTAAGTTTTCGGCGAAGTCGTACATGCCGTCATCGGGGGTGGGCTCTTCAACCGTATATCCTAATCGCCGAGACAGCGGGATTAGGTCTTGGGGGCTCTCAATAATTGTTGCAGTCGGATCCTCTTCTATCGGCCCGAGATCGGCCGCAGCAGGTTGTGGTGGTGGAGGAACGTCGCGTCCTATCTCTCCAGTTGGAGACGCCGTCTCTCGCAAACTTGACGCCAACTCGGCCACGGCGGTGCGGTTCCGAGTCCCCGGTGGCGCCTCTTAAAGAAGCTCGTCATTCTCCGCAAGAAGATCGCGGAGGAAATTCAGCCGGTCCCCCTTCTTATTTTGATCCTGAGTGGGAGCCATTATCTTATCTGCAAAACACACAAGTTAAGTGAGAAACGTAAGTTTGAGCTTAGAATAAATTAAATTAGGTTCCTAAGCGTGGATCCTATCAAAAAGAATTATTAATACACGGGTGAATACACGGACGAGGTACCTAGCAATTCTCTACTAAAGTGGGGGGGGATCGGAAGGAGGTTGAAGGCAACCAAGATCGGAGCGTAAAGTAGGGTCTTCACGGTCCAGTCGGCGCCGTCAGACCTAGAGTAGTCCAGGAACGCCTTCCTCAAGGTTCTCGGAAGGGACGCCCGGAATTTTGGGCCGTAGGCCTCAGGGAAAAATGGTTCCCCTTCAACGGGGAACCGCCAAGGAAGGCTCAAGGGAGACAACCTCGTCTCCCCCACCCCGCTGACGAAGAAAAAATGTTTCTTCCAGTCATGGTTGGAGTGGGGTGCGGAAAAAGGAAGTGGGCTCGTCTTGTGCCGCGGGCGGAAGTATATACAACCATGGGCACCAAAATTGACGGCCGCACCGATATAGAATATGCGGAAGAAAAGATCTATGGTTGGGGGGATACAATTCACCTCCATAAATATTATGAAGACGAAGACAAGAGAAATAGAATTCGGAGTTAGTTGAAAAAAATGGATTTGTAGATGCGATAGCAATTCTACAAGGAAAGGATAGAGAGGAAAGCGAAGGCCACATTCTAAATGTTCGAGAGAAACGGTATGGGTGGCAATCGGAGGCGTCAAAAGGCGGTCGCTAGGATCAGGTTGGTATAGCACACAGTCGGAAGGGAAATAATATTGTTCAAGGATCGATCTCCACTTCCGAGAATGCATGCTATGAG
>RWGZ01000566.1:60199-74365 GCA_009725065.1 Utricularia reniformis
TTTTGGATATTTATTTTTAGATCAGTCAATTTATGATTAATTCGTAATTTATATTGTTGTGGGGACACGAGCGATATACGAGGTTGGGCCCACAATGTGTGGGCTTACGTCCTCGGGAGAGCGAAGCTCTACCTTGGTTTTCACTATAATAATCAAGTGATACAATTACAATGAGATGATAGCGATAATACGGGTGAAAACGGATCGAAAAATGGTCAAAACTGCAGTTGCGTCGCACTGGGCGCGAGTGAACAGTGCAGGCAGGTGGACTGGTCGCGAGTAGGGAGACTCGTCGCGATAGGGAGACTCGTCGCGAGTAGGAGACTCGTCGCGAGTTGGTGATTGGTCGCGAGTTGGAGGACTCGTCGCGGCTGATCAGGAGTGGTCGCGAATAGTGAGTTTGGTCGCGAGTCGAGAGTCAGATTCTGACTGGGAAGTGCGATAAAAGTCCGAACCCCTTCTCAATGCCTTGGGGCTCCTATTTATAGAGAAATCCAGCCCAAAACCCACTCTCTTGGGCCCATAAGCCTAGTTCACCTCACTTAGCCCAAAATAATTAAATATTTCAAATCATAATATAATAAATACCATGCTGATCTCGAAGCTTCGGGAACCAATCCGGACAAGATGTTAGTCGGGAATACGATCAGGAAATTCCCGAGAACGTCGTATATCAGTTCTTTGCCTCTAGATAGCGAATACGCAGCCACATAACATCATTGCACCTGACCGATGCACTCCCGGGTGGCAAATGACGAAAATACCCCTGGCCCCGTCCGGGGCCGAAATGGCCCGAAGTACCTCAAAATGCATACAGAGGCTTTATATGTCGCTCGACAAGCTAGAATTACGAGAATACCACTTGAGAATGCCATTCGATAAAAATATGAGAATACCGGAAATACCGAGAATACCGAGAATACCGAAAATACCAATAACCATGTTACACGAGCTCCCGGGTGAGAATGAATATAAGAGAATATACCCGGGTAATATCACCCTTCAACGGGGAACCGCCAAGGAAGACTCAAGGGAGACAGCCTCGTTTCCCCCACAACGCTGACGAAGAAGAAATGTCTCTTCCAATCGTGGTTGGAGTGGGGTGCAGAAAAAATAAACGGGCTCGTCTTGTGCCGCGGGCGGAAATATATACAACCCTGGGCACCAAAATTGACGGCAGAACCGATATAGAATATTTTGAAGAAAAGATCTATGGTTGGAGGAATACAATTCACCTCCATAAATACTATGAAGGCGACGACAAGAGAGATTGAGCTTGGAGTTAGTTGGAAAAAATGAATTTATAGATGCGAGAGCAATTCCACAATGAAAGGATGAAGAGGGAATCGAAGGCCACATTCTAAGTGTTCGAGAGAGACAGTATGGGTGGCGATAGGAGGCGTCAAGAGACGATCGCTAGTTTCGGGTTGATATAGCACGCAGTCGGAAGGGAAATAATATTGCTCAAGAATCGATCTCCACTTCCGAGAATGCATGCTATGAGGTTGATTAAAGGACTTAAGAGCTTTAACCACGGAATTTTGAGGGCCGAGGGTGTTTTCAAGATGAGCTACCCTCTCAAAAAAATGAGAATTTACAGTGGAAAGGCAAGGAGGAAACGGGGCTGAGATCGAATCGAAACTCCCCGGATTGGATGAGGAGTCCGAATGGTTTGAAGATGAGGTGGCAGAGCCCGAAGATTCGGTGCGATCGGAAGACATTGGTAAATTTAAATTCAAATTTATTTTTTGAAATTAATTTTACAAGTTTTAAGTCCGAGTCGCGACCAGTGAANTGATATTACCCGGGAATATTCTCTTGTGTTTATTCTCACCCGGGAGCTCGTCTAACTTGGTTATTGGTATTTTCGGTATTTTCATCGGATGGCATTCTCAAGCGGTATTCTCGTAATTCTGGTTTGTTGAGCGACGTATAAAGCCTCTGAAAGCATTTTGAGGTATTTCGGGCCATTTCGACCCCGGACGAAGCCAGGGGTATTTTCGTCATTTGCCACCGGGAGTGCACCGTTCAGGTGCAATGATGTTGTATGGCTGCGAATTCGCTATCTAAAAGCAAAGGATCAATATACGAGGTTCTCGGGAATTTTCTGATCGCATTTCCGACTAATATCTTGTTCGGGTTGGTTCCCGAGGCTTCGAGATCTACATGGCATTTATTATGCCATAATTAATAATATTTAATCATTTTGGGGTTAAGTGAGGTGGACTATGTTTATCGGCCCAAGAGGGTGAGTTTTGGGCTAAATTTCTCTATAAATAGAAGTCCCAAGGCATGGAGAAGGGGTTCGGACTTTATCACGCTTCCCAAGGCGAAATCTGCCTCCAGACTCGCGACTGAACACACTAATCATCACTACTCGTTACGAATCAGGCATCATTACTGCTCGTTACGAATCAGGCATCATCACTACTCGTTACGAATTAGGCATCATTACTGCTCGTTACGAATCAGGCATCATCACTATTCGTTACGAATCAGGCATCATCACTACTCGTGACGAATCAGGCATCATTACTGCTCGTTACGAATCAGGCATCATCACTGCTCGTTACGAATCAGTCATTCATCACTATTCGTTACGAATCACTGGTCGCGAACAGTAACTCTGCACTTGTCGCGACTGCCTGCCTGGCTGCACTGTTCACTCGCGTCCAGTGCGACGGAACTGCATATTCGATCGTTTTTCGATCCGTTTTCATCCGTATTATCGTTACCATCTCGTTGTAATTGTATCACTTGATTATTATAGTAAAAACCAAGGTAGAGCTTCGCTCTCCCGAGGACGTAAGCCCACACATTGTGGGCCCAACCTCGTATATCGCTCGTGTCCCCACAACAATATAATTTACGAATTAATCATAAATTGACTGATCTAAAAGTAAATATACAAAACATTTTTAGACAAGATCAGTTTGGCGCCGTCCGTGGGGACCGAGATTTTTTGTCCCATTGAGGGCTTTATTGCTGAGTGTGGATTTCTACTATTATCATGACTACTCGGATTCCTAATGAAGATATTTTCGATGAAGAATTTGAGGCTGATCCTATCCCTCAAATTAATGACGACTTTAATGTATTATCGGGGGTTCGCTCGTCAGCTCTGGAAGAGCCCCCTGCTCATANCTATCGGAAACCTAGCGGGAATTCTGAGTGCACAGGTGATCATAGGGTTTCATACCCTAAGAAGCGGGTATGAAACATAGCGAGAAGTAGCGGCTGTAGTTGAGAAAGATGTCCCCCCGAAGTAGGAGGACGATCGGGTGTATTGCGAACTACACCCGAACTACATCATAACCTCTAGGTTATGATCGTGACCACGCGATCATAACCTAGAGGACGTGTCTGCTGTTGAAAGAGATAGTAGCGGCGATGAATAAAGAAAGGCCCGACCGGAATGGTCAGAAGGGCAAACGAGCTGAATCCCCCCGAAGGGGCCATTAGGGTGACGATCATCACAGGCCGCGGGGAAGGGATAATCGGGGACAACCCCGAAACTATAATGATCGGACGGAGGACCGACGATCTCCCCCATCGGAACAAGACAGAGGCTAACACGGTCGAGAGAACCGTGGTCAGGGCCGAAGAAGAAGAGGACGGGGCCGTGGCGGCAGAGCCCCGCAAATCGAATGTGGAAGACAGTAGCAGGCTGCTTCTCCACCCGTCGAAACATGTGCCCAACCTCCTCAGAACGAGGCAGCACCCACGGAAGTAGCCGGAGATATTTATGTTATCTCTGGCGGTTTGAGAATAAACGAATCGTCCAGGGCCGAAAGAGAACAGCGCGCAGAGACTCCGCTGAGAGCTCCGAATCTGTGACGCTGGTTAAGTATGATCTAGCTGAGCGGTCCCCCCCTTCGGGGAGGACATCATTTTCACTATGGCCGATCGGGAGGGGATTATAGATCCATGCGATGATTCCCTCACCATCATTGGAATCATTGAGAACCGTCGGGTCCACAGGATCTTAGTGGACACCGAGGCTTCGTGCAATTTGATGAAGCGTGAAGTTGCTGAAATGTTGGGAGCTGCTGCTCACGACCCCAATCGCTAATATAACTCTCTAGGCATTCGACCAGAGGAGCGTCATTCCATGCGGGAAAATTCTATTCCCAGTTACCCTTGGAGAACCATCCAAGGATCGATCGGAGGTCTTAGAATTCATTGTCGTTGAAGTCGACTTGTCTTACACCGCCATTATCGGACGGACCGGCCTCAGTACGTTCGAGGCGGTCCCTTCTACTTATCATATGATGCTCAAATTCCCCTCTATTCATGGAGTTATTTCTGTAAAGGATGATCAAAAAGTAGCTAGATAATGCTATATGAGCTCGTGACGAATTTGGCACTTGCTAAGAAGGCCCGGGTGGATTTGCTGGAAGAGCTGCCGCACCCGAGGCAAGCAATGGAACCCATGGGGTTCAAACTGATTAATCTGGTTGATGATGACAACCAAAACTACTAGCATCGGGGCACACTTAACCCCAGCTTTTGAAAAGGAGCTGATCCACCTGCTGAGAAACCATGTGGATATATTCGCCTGGACCCCGGACGATGTTCTGGGGATTGACCGATCCGATAGTGAGCATGGGATAAACACCGAGCCTCGAACGAAGCTTGTTAGGCAAAAGAGGAGACGTTATTCTCCTGAAAAAATCGAGATCATCCGGGCTGAAGTGAACAAACTGCTACCGTCAGGGTTTATCAAAGAGATCCACTATACTGAATTGGTTGCAAACCCGGTAGTGGTTTCCAAACCAGATGAGAAATGGAGGATGAGTATTGATTTCACCGATGATAACAAAAGCTATGAGTAAGATCCATTTCCCCTGCCGCATATTGACCGACTGGTAGATGCTGTGTCTGGCAGCACAATGATGAGTACCATGGATGCTTACTCCGGGTACCATCAAATCTTTCTGGCTGAGGAAGATCAGAATAAGTCATCATTCCTGAAAAACGCTGGAGCAACATATCAAAGGTTGGCCATCAAAATCTTTAGAGATCTGATCGATCATATGATGGAAGTATATGTTGATGACATGATTGTTAAATCTATGAATGATGAAGATCATACTTCTTATTTGTCTCGTTGTTTCGAAGTATGCCGCAAATATAAGCTCAAACTAAATCCAAACAAATTCTGCTTCGGGATCCGAAGTGGAAAATTTTTAGGATACTATGTTTAGAAAAAGGCATAGAGGTTAATCCTGAGAAAGTGCAGACTATCATTGATATGCAACCTCCAAGAAACAAAAGAGAATTTCAGAGACTTACTGGCCGACTCGCTGCGCTAAGCAGATTTATTTTAAGATCCACATACCGGGCTCTGTCTTTTTTCAGAGTGCTAAGAAAAACAAGTCATCTAAACTGGACTGAAGAATGCGATCGGGCCTTTTCAGAGCTGAAGACTTATTTAAGCACTCCTCCGGTGATGGTGAGTCCAACTTGTGACGAACCTTTGGGGTTGTATCTTGCATTATCAGAAGTTGCCGTCAGCGCAGCTTTGGTGACCATCCGAGATGACGTTCACAGACCCGTTAATTATGTAAGTCATTCTCTGGTGTCTGCCGATACCAGATACTCCACCCTGGAAAAATTCATGCTGGCTTTGAAGAAAGATGTATCTAAGCTGAAGCATTATTTCGAAGGCCGAACGGTATATGTCTACACGGATCAGCCTCTGAAAGTGGTCCTTAAACAACCGGATATGAATGAGAGGTTAGCAAAATGGGCTATCAAACTCAGCGCTATGTATCTGGAGTTCTTGCCCCGAAGGGCGATCAAGGCTCAGGTTCTAGCTGATTTTGTAGTTGAAATGACCCGATCGGCCATATATCAAACCAAGAGGATGATCGTTGGACGGTCCATGTAGATGGGTCGACCTTCGGAGGAAGAGGGGCGGGCATTACCCTCACAACGCTACAATGTGATCTTATTCATTCCGCAGTTAAATTTTCCTTTGCTTGAACAAATAATGTGGTAGAATACGAAGCTGTATTATCGGGAATGACCCTGGCCCGAAAGATGGGAGTTAGCAGAGTTCGAATGTTTTCAAACTCAAAGTTAGTAGTGGAACAGTTCGTATGGAGATTTGAAACTCATAATCCGATGATGAAATTATATTGCGCCAAAGTCCTGGAATTATCCAAAAAATTCAGTGAATTTTTTCTGGACCACGTGCCACGGGAACAGAATAATGTTGCTGACGCACTTGCCATGTTGGCCGCGGGCATACTTGACATAGAGCCGAGCACTATTTCGTTCCATATCCAGGACCGACCTTCGGTCGAGATATCGGTGACCGAACAGTCAGTTGAAGAAATTGAGGCTCTATGCCACGAACTCCAGGGCTTGAATATTAGCGCTACAGAATCTCCTCGGGAACCCAATTGGATGGACCCCTTTATTAAATATCTAACAAACGACTATATTCCTGAAGACAGTCCAGAAAAATAGAAGTCCGGGCTAAGAGATTTGTCATGATTGACGGACGATTGTTTAAAAAAAGTTTTGAGGGCATGCTTTTGCGTTGCTTATCCCCTATTGAAGCTGAAGCCGTCATGATTTATGTTCATGAAGAGATATGCTACATTCATTCAGGGGCTCGATCCTTATATCACCACGTCATAAGAGCCAGATATTTTTGGCCAACGTTGCTTGGAGATGCCAAGAAATACACTAAACGTTGTGTCATATGTCAGTACCATGCTCCGATTCCACAGCTGCCTTTGTCTCCCTTATCGGTCACCCCATTGCCTTGTCCGTTTGACATATGGGGGATTGATATTCTCGTACCTTTTCCTCGGTCAATAGGGCAAAGGAAATTATGTATTGTGGCAGTTGAATATTATTCGAAGTGGATTGAAGCAGAAGCAGTGGCCGTCATCTCAAAGAAGGTCGTCAAACACTTCTTATGGAAAAATATTGTGAGCCGCTTCGAGGTTCCCCAGCACTCATATCAGATAATAGTACCCAGTTTCGTGGGAAAAGCGTACGGGATTTCTGTATCAAGCTGGGCTTTGCCTAGCATTTCTCATCAGCGGCCCATCCCCAAACTAATAGACTTATAGAGGTATCTAACAAGGTTATCCTGAAAGAATTGAAGACCAAGTTAGAAGATTTTGGAGGGAAATAACATGAACATATCTATGAGGTCATATGAGCATACCGAACTACACCTCGCTCAACGACCTAGGAATCACCCTTCTCATTGGTGTACGGGTCCGAAGCAGTTAGCCCGGTGGAGGTTGCCATCTGATTGCCCCGGATATCTCAATATGATGAGCATATGAACGGCGAAAGAAGATTGTTGGATCTCGAGATGATCGAGGAAAAGAAAGATGCGATTTACGCGCGGATGTGCGCATATCAGCGAACTATGGAACATAACAAACGAGTCCTCCCAAGGGAATTATTTGAAGGTGACCTCGTCCTCAGAAGCATAAAGGTGCAGAGGAATGTTGGAAAGCTAGATACAAATTGGGAGTGACCGTATCGAATATCGAAGAAACTGGAATCTGGTGCGTATAAACTTGAAATATTGGATGGTGACGAAATCCCCCGAACCTAGAATGTCATGAATTTAAGGAGGTATTTCTTGTGAACCTTTGATTAATAGGTTTGACTCAATAAACGTACATTCCTTTAAACGTAAGCAGAAAACAAGTAAGTACAAAACAAATTGTTTCTAATTGAGTGACGGACCGATCCTGGAGTTGGATGACTTAGGACGAGTCTGGACTAGTGACCGAAGCTTCTTATCCGCAAGGCTCCCAAGTTGCAGTGACTGCGCTGACGAGTTAGATGCTCATGCGCTTGCCCAGTCCTATGGATGAGTTGCAATTCTCCCAGAACTCACTACGAACTAAGACACCCCCTTCAACGGCATTCATTCTTGGGAAACGGCCCTTGTACTTACGAAATCCGGCACAAAAAGGGAATGGGAGAGTCAGCATATCGAAACACAAGTTCGGCCCTCCCGTGGGACATATGTAGAACAAAAGCTTGGCCAACATAACATACGGGACTTCAGTAGAACCAAGGTTTAGCCGAAGTTTGTTATGGACTTATATTGAACCTGGGCTGTGCCTTTCCAATTCAGCTGTGATCCCAAGGACGGAATAAGAGTGATTTGCACACAATGTGTAACGACCAATCCAGTCAAAATCTACCTGAGTGAGCCAAATGTAAAATTGGGGACCGATGGGTTAGCACCCTATAAGCATCCCCGATCTTACACTTGGTGGTTACAACACGCTCGTTAATACGAAACATACTAGTTTACTTAAAAGGTCAGTTACAATAATTTAATCTGACGATTAAAAAGATGGAGTTGAGAGGGAAAGAAGCTTATATCAGGAGTTAGGAACAAAGTATAGACAAAAATACAGTTTGAACCTAACTACCCTGCCCATCTTCCTTATCCTCCGTTTTCTGCTCCTGCGGTTTGATCCGGGCCGCGAGCTGCCTCAACTCTTCTTCTTGATCGGCCACTTTCTGGTTGACCGCCCTCTCCATTTCTTTGAACAGATAGAAGAATGGATCATTCTCTAGAACGGGCTCTTCCAAGTAATTCCATCCTTCTCTAGAGGATCGATCATCTTCCACTTGTCATCCTCTGGGGAAAGATCGAATTGCTTCGTAACCTAGTCTCGTATGTTATCCAAATACTTAGCAATGTATACCCCGTGAATGTTATTCGCCAAAGCGAATAACAAAAGGGACTGAGCGAATCCCAGGACAGCTTCCCGGACCGAACTCTGAGCCGAAGCACAGACTTGAGTCAACTCCTCCTCCAAGCTCGATTTTTCTTCCTGGGCCCGAAGCAGAAGATCGTTAAGTTTATTCCTCTTCTCTTGGGCCCGAGCTTGGGCTTGTTTGAACTCATCGTCCTTGGACCGTAGCTTGGCTTCCATTTCCTCTTAAGCTGCTTTCCCTTTCTTCTCTAGCTCAGAGATCTGACTCGTAAAGAGTGAGATTTCGGTCCCAGCTCTTAACAACTCATTATCCAACCAGTCCCGATCCTCTCGTACCGAGACCAGCTCGTCATGCTTGATCCCAACTTGCCTTTTTGCAAGGTCAAGTTGGTCTTGAACTTCCTGTGACATAATGTGATCACCCTGGTTCTTTACCATGGCGATCGCAGCAGTGAAGCCTTTCCTCAACATCTGCATAGGATGCCAAGGTCAGAATATAAACCTTCGGACCCTGAGATCGGGCAGGTTTACCTTAGTTGCGATGTCGAGGAAACCTTCAATCAATTCCTCCCTAGACACATCTAGCTTAACGTTGTCGGTGTTCTGCTCCCCATATAGGCGGAAATCTTCGAGGAAGGTGCTCCTCCAGGAAGCCAAGTTCTTCCTCCTCTTGAACTTGTCCAGTAGGCCCAAAGCAACTCCCCAGTTGGAGTTGGTCTTAGGGCCCGAGGCAGGGTCCCTCAGAACGATCCCCTTAGTATGGACCGAAGCATCGCCCCCTTCTTCAGTCTTTTGACAATTTTCGGGGCTTTGCTTCGGTCGTTCTCTTCCCTTTACCTAAGGGGACCGGCGGCAAGGAGACCTTGGCATTTAGACTGGGACCGGGGAGGAGTTTCTCCACGGGAATAGCTCCCTGTAGTAACAAAGCAATTGTGTAAGCACCGATTTGGGAACTATTTCCAATTCGGTAAAGGTCGGATAGGCTCAAAGAATGAATCCTAGCCGTTATCACCTCCTCCATCACTCCAAACACTCGAAGTGCGGGTCCCTTGCCAGTTGAAGGCTGCCCCGAACAACGCAGGGTTAATGTGTCTGTGCTAGTGGTCTGGATCGGGGGGCTCCCTCCAGTTGACGTTCCCGATGAAATCAGCGTACCCCCCGTCGCTGATTCAGATGGCTCCGCACTACTGGTTGCTCCTTGGCATCCACCAGAAGAACGGGCCGAAGCTACAGCTATACGCTTAAATCTGGAGATTGCCATCGTTTCGGTTGAGTCTGCAAAATAAATATATAAGGATCAGAAATGATAACATAAGAATTAACTTCATACCCGATCTATCAGATGAATCTGGAGAAGAAAAGATTCCCATTGGGGCTGGGGCTCCGGTCCTACCGGCGACTCCTATTCTTATTAGCCTCTCCTCCCGAACCAGGTCCACCCTCCTAAGACGTGCTTCGGGAGGAGGGAACATCGCCAGCGTAACTGCGATGTCTGAACGAGAGGGATTGAACCTAGTGCGGTCCAACCTACCTATGAAATGATGGGATATATTTGGCCACACCTTCTACATGTCTTCCTTCAGGAATGTTATCCAAATATAACAAGATTCCCACTCATGTAAGGACTCTTCTTTATCCACTATCGCACACTCTTTGGTGCGCATCGCAATATAATACAATTTGCGACACCCTAATAAGCTCTTACCCCTTCGGGACCCAACCAGAAACAAATTGAAAAACTTTCTAAGGTCGGGGCTACACCTTGTTCGTGGCAATAGAAGATAAACGCCACAATATATACGTAACTACCCGGGAACAGGGCATAGGTAGGGCAATAAATCTCCCGAAGTACGGCCGCTACAAATGGATGCAGTGGAAAACGTAACCCGGACTTCATGGAAGCATAACTAACAGGTAAGGCACTGTCCGGAACGTTCATTTCCGCTGGAAGGAAACAAGATACATCTTCCTTTCCCTTCCTGATGGAGTATGAGTGGGAATTGAGAACTTAGATCTAAGCTCATCAATATCTAACTCGGACATGGTTGGATACCTAGCTTTACGAGGAGCCATGGTCGTTACCTTAAGAAAACTGGGTAAGAGTGGTCGGAAATGGGCAAAAGCGAGAATGTTGCGAGTCGGTTGCTGTGGCGACGATTTTTGCAATTAGGCGGTGGGGGTGAACAGTCCAGAAACCCTGATTTAAATAGTAAAATCCCGACGTATCAGGCGTTGCCACGTAGGATCACTACAGGCAACCGTAGTCTGTACCCGCAGAGCACGCCTGTCAGCTAACATAATACGTAAAGACGCAAATCGGGATTTTATCGTTTAAATAAAAATTACACGAAAAAGAGGCAACCAATACGCTCACTTACAGTTCAAAATCAGTTTTCCAAATTTGCCCAAGTATGAAATCGGTCCCTAGGACGCTTTCCATCATCGGGAACGGTCCTGAAAGTGCCCGAGCCGTCATATGATCGGCCTTATATCACATCTGCGATGTCCCACAAGTCCGAGGGGCTAGTGATGAGGGCTCCGGGACTGGGTACCCTCTATTAGGTTAGGCCCAATTTGAAAGGCTAGCCCGAATGATTAAAGACGAACTAATGCGGCCCAAGATCGTCACTTTGGCCCATTTGGATTAACTAGCCCGGAGATCCATTAAGAAGTCAGGACCGAAGATGGAGTTGGTCGTAACAAGGAATACATACGGACCGCTCTAATGGATCGGTCCAAACGCTTACAGTCACACGTTCTAAGCTTCGGGGCTCTCCACGTGTTCCACGCTTCGGGCCTGGTCACATTTTCCAAGCATCGGTCCCAGCCACGTTTTACAGCGTGCGATAATGACGTTCAACAGAATTTTCAGAGATAGATACAGGGCGTGGATCTCAAACGCCATCAGCCCTATAAATATAGAACTTGACGACGGAATTAGCAGGACCTTTTGGATGCGAAGAATATGTCGTTACTCTGCCGAGATTATTCTTATCGTTTTCTTATCCTCGTTATCTTCATAAGCCTCTGTTCTTCTTGTACTTGAACTTTTATTTGATTATTGAATCGACCGAGAGCATTCCCTGCTCTTGGTCAAATGGTTTTTTCCCCATTTCACGGAGTTTTCCACTATAAATTGATTTGCCTCATTACTATTTATATTTTGCAATCGTTCTCCCACCAAAAACAAATCATAACCGAGTTCGTTTCTTAACGAACCGGACGACTGTTGGTACCCCTAAAAAAGGATCATAACAGTTGTATTCATATAATAAAACAATATACAATTCATTTATTTTCTACTACAATATAAGTGTAGAGTATTATGAAAGTTTTTAAAAACAAATACAAAAATAATTATTATAAATAAATAAAAAAAATTAATATTTTATTCATGTGGAAACCTTATAATCAGAATATAGTCAACGAAGCCAATATAATTGGAATATAGTCAACGAAGCCAATATCGTGTGCATATATGTGTCTCCACATTTTTTGAACTAAAAGATCTTTTATAAGAATCAATGACTCCTCTATCTATTACATATCAAACAATCAAATAAATATAAAATAATACCACCAATATAACCATTAAATAAAAATACTTAAAATATCTAATGGTTCATATTTAAAATCAATTATGGAGATTGTCATGACGTGAATATCACGAGTCATTTGGACAAATATGATAAACCTCATACTATTGATTTTCTAATATGTCGATATATCAAATTTTGATATCAATAATTGAATGACTCCTGTCTCATTTAAAAAAAATAAAATATCTAAATATTATATAAAATAATTTGGTATTCGGTATATACCGACTTTTCATTCTTTTTACCGAATAACAAACCAAATTTTATAATTTCATAAAACCGAATACCAAATATCAAATAACGAAATAAAAAAATTTCAGTATGGTATTCGCAATTTCAAAGTCTTTGTTCATCCTAATAAAATCAATAAATTATTATGTTACTATATACAGTAAATATAAGATATAATTTCATCAATATATGAATGATGAAACAAATTAATAAAAATTTTGTGAAATTTTTTTATATGTTATAAATATGAGTAAACAATAAAATTTTAATAATTACAAAGAAAATTAAGATTGAAGTAAAAACTACATATTGAAAAAAACTTAATAAAATAACACTAAATTATCGAATAAGTTAAAAAATATAAAAACATAAAACTAGAACAATTCAATTTGAATCGAACCGTAAAATAAACGGTTCACGATAGTATAAAAATAGGTTATTATTTTATCTATTTAAAAATAATGTCCACAGTTTGTAAGTTGTTAAAAAATATTATTACTTTACAATTTCGAAGGACAGATGCATTAATAAGATGGGTAGTTGGCAGTTGGCATCGGTAACCATATGTATTAAATTGAACTATAAGATAACATAACAAACCCCACGTTTCTCAATTACAATAAGAAACAATGAATGCAACGCAATAGTGAGAGGGCAACTGTCAAAAATGCAGGACGCGAAAGATGCTTCTTGTCTGCGCGGAGAAGAAGATGAAGATGAAGAAGAAGAGAAAAAACTTGTCCTAATGAGATCAATTATTCGAAGACATGATCCCACTATTAAGGTAATATATATACAGTATGCTTTCTTTCTTCACTACTCACGGTTCAACTATTTGCTCATTTTTTAAACAATAGTCTAAAAACATTCATAATTGATGAAAATTTTATTGATAATAACTGATATAATAATCATATTAAATTATTAATTCATTATACTTAATTTTTGACAATTTTATCATAATATTATCTATTTATTTAACTTTGATAATCACTAAAAATGATCTATTTGTATTTTCTTTATCCTTTTTAAAATGATTTAATAACAATTCAATTTTATTTCGATATAAAAATATGAAGAATGGATGATGGAGTAATTTAAAGATTTAAGAACATTGTTTTTTTGAAAGGTATACTCAAATACATTTGAATTTGGAATTTTCGAATAAAGTCTATTTCACCCAAATACTGTTATTAGAAAACTTATTTATTATTTTAGTTGGCTAAAAGGCTCCCACAATTGATATATAAGGCAGCGTGATATACGCGACCCAAGTAAAATAGAATTTGTTGTTAATAAATTTTGTAAAATATATATAGCCACCAATTAATTAATAATCTACTATATCCTAAAATCCAAATGACTACAAACACGATCATGGGAATTAAATTGGGTTTACAGTTCAATAATTATTTGGGTTTAGGGTTTAAAATATTATTTTTATTATAATAAAGATAATCGTAATTATTTAATAAATTTTTTGGTATATAAATTTATAATTGAGAAAATTGGATAGGTATCCTCAAACTTACTAGTTGTGTAAAAAGCATATCCCACAACTTACGAAATTGCAATAATATCACATAAAATTATCAATATCATTTGTTTTTTGTCCCTGA
>RWGZ01000566.1:89865-232865 GCA_009725065.1 Utricularia reniformis
CCACTTTCCTTCACTTTTTCGGCGTACGCCCACGCCCTCGGCGTGAACATATCATTCCCCGCCATAGTGATCAACAATTTAGAGCAACCCAGTTTAGATAAGCTTGGAGCACCGGCGGCTATGGGGTTAATTAACGGAGAGTCAATCCCACCGTAAGAATTTGGATAAGCTAAACTCCATATTCTGTAACCCAAATTACCCGGGTCTTGTTCGAATTCTCGTTTGATTTCAGTTGAGCCCCAGAAATAAGGCTGAGAGATTATGGCCCCCGTGATTTTAAGGTTTCCCGGTAATGAATTTGAACCAAGACACATAGCCACGTTGTGGGTTATATTACCTCCGGCGCTATCGCCGGCGATGAAGATTTTGCTGAAGTCTCCGTGATTCGATATCCATTCGTCTTTTATGATGTTGGTTTTTTCTATAGCGTGGGAACAAACCCATTCGAGGCAAGCCCATGAATCCTCGTACGCCGCCGGGAGGCGGTGCTCCGGGACGAGGCGGTATTCTACGGCGACGATGAGGGCTTTAGCATCAGATGAAAAAGCGTTCATGTATGGGAAATCAATAGCGCAAAAAACCGATCCGACGCAGAAGGCACCGCCGTGGAAGTATACGATTATAGGGAATTTTTCCGTTGGTTTGGAGATTTCAGGCATGTAGATTCTCATCGCCGGGAAGATGGTCGTGATGTCTTTGGATGAAACTCCGGTAGTGGGATCCTTCATATCGGGATGAACGTACGGTGAATCCGTAACGCGTTCGAAAGAGCCATCGCTATAGAACTTGAGAAACGGTGATAAATCGTCCATTAGTTCTCTAGATGTGACGGCGGCGACCTCATCTGCAGCGGCGGAGGCAGTGACGGCTGCGTCCTTGAGCATTTCTATTTTTCTTTAGACTTAACTTTTGAGTTACTTCAATCTCCCGTGTTACATTTATAGAAAAGAAATCCCCGTCCAAATACTACCGGACCGGATACACGCCAAATTGTATTCATTTTAGAGTGGTTCTTGTAGTGGTACGTGTTACTGGACATCGAAAGTACAAAAAAGTA
The DNA here is from genome assembly GCA_009725065.1 of Utricularia reniformis. Lineage (NCBI taxonomy): Eukaryota > Viridiplantae > Streptophyta > Magnoliopsida > Lamiales > Lentibulariaceae > Utricularia > Utricularia reniformis. Next base: position 90,923 of record RWGZ01000566.1, read on the forward strand.
ACCATGTCAATTTGGATTATCAGTTGCATTATCTAGTAGATATGTGCTCGGTGTAAAGTGTTATTAGATAATTAAATGGGTACTAAAAATAGGATGATGAAGAAAATTCCATATTCACCTTAACCGGTGCACGTCGTCATTACCCGTTTGATTATCTATTTAAATAACCGTATATATGTCCCACTTATATTTATTAAATATATTTAATATTTTAAAAATCTATGTATTAAATACATAATTTTAATTAGGAGACTCAATTATTACCAATTCAACCAACATTTTCTTTTTTCAAATTCTTCAAATTGTTTATGATTTTTTCATCTCCCTCTAAATGATTTCAACACGATTCTTGCCCATTATTTCGCCCGTCTTCTTCAAAGTTTGAATTTTTGTTATGTATATCTTATTTTCGGGTTTTCGTTCTCCTATTGTTTTTTTCTCGATTTTGTGGGTGTTTACATCAAAATTAATTCAAATTCATCTGACAATAATGTTTTCAGTTTTTATTTTTTTGGCAAGAAATATAATCCGATGATATGGTAAGCAAGACAAGTTCATAGGTTTTAGGGCCAAACAACATGTTCATGTTTTGAGAGTTTTGTTTAAACTTTAATTATATTAAATTCCATGGAACATTTATATTGTTATTTATCTTATTTTTCGTACGGCTAGTTAAACTAATGTTCTCAACTACAATATCTAAACCCTAATTATAATTGTACTTGCATTTTGCTAAAATTTAAAAATCGCTAATGCTATTTAAATTATATATGATTTTTTCAGGTTGAATACTATTGAAAGATTTCGCGTTCATGTGTGCTAAAAGTTAGTTGTGGACTTCGATCAAAAGTGAGTTAATAATTTTTAATATTTATTCATTAATTGCATTTGTTAATATATGTTAACATGATAATTATTTGTTTACATTTGTTTTTAGGTATTTATAAAATCGTCGTGTGTTGTTCGGCCATAAATGATGGAGAAAATGATATTATTGGTCTCGATGATGAAACCATCAAATTTTAAAATTATAGTTATCGAAAGAGTTATTTAATTTTATATTGTTGTTTTAATATTCTTTTAATTTATTTAAATATAGATATTTTACTATTTTTTCAAAATGTTCAAAATAGAAACCGTTGATTAACCGCTAACCTAATAGTTAATTCAAAGCAGATACAGGACAGGGAGTGAGCGGATAACAAAAGGATGAAACGGGGGCGGGGCAAGGAACGGATAGGTATTATGTTAAGCGATACGAGTAACGGTTACTGGTATAACCGTGTTATATCCGCCACATTGTCATCCCTAATCGTAGCAATATATCATAATTTATGCTTAAAATATTGAGCATATTAGTCATCACTCTTTATTTTATGATGATGATTGTCAATGTTTTAATTAGCTTTGAAGGTAGGTTGCGTTTACGTAAGAAATTCATATTCTAGTAATATAGAAGATAAGATATACATTTTATCTCAATAAGAATGATTTTCTATTAAAAAATCTATTATTTATTAAAATATTACAAATTTTCCTTAAGAGTTTTAGATCTGTCCCTCTCTTTCGTAACCATTCCGGTTGGCCTTCACTTTCTCATCTTCGTCAATAATTTGATGTATTTATTTTAATTTTTTAATTTATTTTTAAAAATACTTTTAAGTGTTAAAAATTTTATAAATATTTTTAAAATTTTCTTAATCAATAGATCTTTAACACAATAGAGGATGCGTAGTGTGGTTCAAAATAGATTATATGCATGAGAAAATAACTAATTTTGCCTATACATTTTATTGATTTTAACAAATTTGAAACTCATATTCTGAGCCGACTTAATCTTTATAGTTTACATAAATCATGTACTCAAAATTTGATAGCAACAATATCGATCCTCACAGTTTACACATATTGGTAAAACAAGATCTCAAAGTAATTGATTTTTTGTGAAATTAGTCCCCGACCAATTTTAAACACCGTTAACATTGTCGTTAGGGTTAAAAATAGGAAATTAGACCAATTTTACATGGTTACCGATTTGAATCAAAGCATGTATGAAACATTATCTTATTTTCATGACAATCTGAAATGTTGTTCTGAAACGGATCGATATAGCGATACATTTAGTATTATGCATGCTGCATGTGGTCACGACGTATACTAATTATTATATTTTATAAAATAATATCACATAAATTAATATTTAATTTATATCCAAACAACAACAAAATTATCTGATGGACTATACCCTACAGAACATTTTTTAAAAATGCTCTATTATTTATTTTATTAAGGTTGAAAATTTTATATCAAATATTTTTTTCCAGTTTACCTAGTTCGTAACGGAACCGTAGGAAATTGGGTATAATTTTAACTAGACTATATTGTTTCATTTTCAAATAATTCAAAAGTTTCGTTATGGTATGGATCGATATGTCATTACATTTGGTATATCGGCGATTATATATATTAATTATTATATTTTAAAAATATAAGTGATATTTCGTTATATATAGACACTAAAAAATTATATAAATGATTGTACATGAATATGATATATGTGGAAGATATTATAATATGTTGGATTTTTTAATAATTAATTTTTATATTTCGAAATTATCTTGATATTTACTATTATTTTTAGTTGATTATTTGACAAAAGGACAAATATAATAAATTTATTTATATTTAAGGGTCGAGAATAATATTTATTTTATATTATTTATATAAAAAATTGATTGTATAACACATTTTTTAAATAAAATCAAAGTCAACCTAATGTATTGTCTTCCAGTACGACACGACATTAAAATTCATCAAACGTTTGAGACCATTAATGCCGTTAGAGATAGAATTTGTCAAATACAAAAAACTTATGAAACAGAAATTGGTTATTTATAGTTTGGGAGGTTAATTAACACCATAAAAATATGGAGATTAAATATTGATGAGAACTCTATGACCAGACACCCCATGACGGATAATGCCCGTTAACAATTGGGCCGATTCAAATGGTAGAAACAACCCCTTGCAGCCCACTTATACACATAACGAACAACGGCTCGATGTTCCACGAGAGGACCGAAGATGGCCTTGACGAAATAAAGCGTTTTCTGGTAACAGGCTCCATAGTTCGGTCAGAACGGTTACAAACCCACATTTTCCATGCTTCGGGCCTTCACACATTTACAACGCCTCGAGCCCGAGCACGCAGACCACGCCTCGTTCCCAACCTCGTTTTACATCGCACGACAACAACCTCTAACAAACCTCTAAGACGCGGTTACAGAGCGTGATTTACACACGCCACTAGCCCTATAAATACAGAGTGCGACGACGGAAATAGCAGGACCTTTTGGACGCGTAAGAACATGCCGTTATCCTGCCGGAGTTCTTACTGCTTTCTATTCCCTTGTCATTTTCATTAAACCTCTCCTGTATTTTGTATAAACTATTTGATTAGTGAACAGGCTATGAGCGTAATTCGCTCTTAGTCAAGTGGTTTTCTCCCCAATTTCTGGGGTTTCCACTATAAATCGCCGTGTCCATTTATTGTTTCCAGTTCTAATCATATTCCACATCAAAAACAAATCAAAACCGAGTTCGTCTGCTGACGAACCGGACGACTTTTGGTACCCCCTAAAAGGGGACCATAACAGTTTGGCACAGTCCGTGAGGACGATTCTCTAATCCCATTCGAGTTTTCTACCAGGGATAGGACAATCAAAGGCTTGGCGACTGGAACTTCGACAAATGATAGTGACGTGCTTCCCGACAGTCTCCCAGCACCAACATTCACTTTGCATGATTTGGAAGCTATCGTCAGGAAGGTGGTACTAGAAATTACGTCGGAGAGAAGTGAAACAGAGCCACCGGCTATTTCAAGCCCTATTCCCAAAAGCAGAGGATGCGAGAGTGATCCTGACGAGCGCAACACTGATGATGAAGAAATCATCAGGCGTGGTGTAACAACGAGGAGGCCTAGATATCGGTCTACCCCTCCCCCCCGGCCAGAGCTCTAACTCCCGCTCCTGGAAATGATCAGGAGCAGATGCAACGACGAATTGATGAGCTCACCAGGGAGTTGGAAAGCATGCATGCGTTGAAGGATTGCGAACCTAATATGGGATGCAATCCTGGTTTATTCAACAGGGCCATAGAGGTCCCAATCACGTGAAATAAGGATGATGACCGGTGGCATAATTTGCATTCGGTCCAGACATCNAATGAATAAAGAAAAGCCACACCGGAATGGTCAGAAGGGCAAGCGAGCAGAATCCCCCTGAAAGGGCCACTAAGGTGACGATCGTCACAGGCTGCGGGGAAGGGATAATCGGGGACAACCCCGAAATTATAATGATCGGACGGAGGACCGACAGTCTCCTCCTGCAGAGCAAGATAGAGGCCATCACGGTCGAGAGAACCGTGGTCAGGGCCGAAGAAGAAGATGGCGGGGCCGTGGCGGTAGAGCCTTGCAAAACGAGGGTGGAAGACAGGAGCATGTTGCTCCTCCACCCGCTGAAACAGGTGCCCAACCTCCCCAAAATGAGGCGGCACCCCAAGATGTAGCCGGAGATATTTATGTTATCTCTTGTGGTTTGAGGATAAACGAATCGGTCCGTGACCAAAAGAGAACCGCGCGCGGAGACTCCGTTGAGAGCTCCGAATCTGTGGCGCTGGTTAAATATGATTTAGCTGAGCGGTCCCCTCCCTTCTGGGAGGACATTACTTTCACTATGGCCGATCGGGAAGGGATCATCGATCCATGCGATGATCCCCTTACCATCACCGGAATCATCGGGAATCGTCGTGTCCAGAGGATCTTAGTGGACACCAGGGCCTCGTGCAATCTAATGAAGCGCGAGGTCGCCGAAATGTTGGGAGCTGCTGCTCATGACCTCCCGATCGCTATTATAACTCTTTGGTCGTTCGACTAAAGGAGCGTCATTCCATGTGGGAAGATTTTATTCCCAGTCACCCTTGGAGAACCATCCAAGGACCGATCGGAGGACCTGGAATTTATTGTCGTTGAAGTCGACTTGGCTTACAACGCCATTATCGGACGGACCGGCCTTAGTAAGTTCGAGACGGTCCCATCTACTTATCATATGATGCTCAAATTCCCCTCCATTCATGGAGTTATTTCTGTCAAGGGGGATCAGAAAGTAGCTAGACAATGCTACATGAGCTCGTGCCGAACGTTGACACCTATCAAAAGGGCCCGGTTCGATCTGCTGGAAGAACCGCCGCACCCGAGGCAAGCAATGGAACCCGTAGGGTTCAAGTTGATTAACCTAATTGAGGATGACTCAACCAAAACAACTAGCATTGGGGCACACTTAGCCCCTTCTTTTGAAAAAGAATTGATCCACCTGCTGAGAAGCCACATCGATATCATCGCATGGACCCCGGACGATGTTCCGGGGATTGACCGATCAGATAGTGAACATCGGATCAACACCGAGTCTGGAACAAAGCGTGTTAGGCTGAAAAGGAGACGATATTCTCCCGAAAAAATCGAGATTATACGGGCTGAGGTGATTAAATTGCTACGATCATGATTCATCAGAGAGATCCACTATACTGAATGGGTTGCAAACCCAGTAGTGGTCTCCAAACCCGACGGGAAATGGCGAATGTGCATCGACTTTACCGATGTTAACATAAGCTGTGAATCGGACCCTTTCCCTTTGCTGCATATCGACCGACTGGTAGACGCTGTGTCTGGTAGCACCATGATGAGTACCATGGATGCTTACTCTGGGTACCATCAGATCTTCCTTGCTGAAGAAGATCAGAAGAAGTAATCATTCATGACCGAAGATGGCGTTTACTGTTGTGTGGTTATGTCATTCGGTCTCAAAAATGCTGGAGCAACATATCAAAGGTTGGTCAACAGGATCTTTAGAGAATTGATCGGCCATATGATGGAAGTTTATGTTGACGATATGATTGTTAAATCTATGAATGATGAAGACCACCTTTCTTATTTGTCTCGTTGTTTCGAAGTATGCCGAAAATATAAGCTTAAACTAAATCCAAACAAATGCTGCTTCGGGATCCGAAGCGGAAAATTTCTAGGATATTACGTTTCAGAGAAANAATCGTCGTGTCCATAGGATCTTAGTGGACACCAGGGCCTCGTGCAATCTAATGAAGCGCGAGGTCGCCGAAATGTTGGGAGCTGCTGCTCATGACCTCCCGATCGCTATTATAACTCTTTGGTCGTTCGACTAAAGGAGCGTCATTCCATGTGGGAAGATTTTATTCCCAGTCACCCTTGGAGAACCATCCAAGGACCGATCGGAGGATCTGGAATTCATTGTCGTTGAAGTCAACTTGGCTTACAATGGCATTATCGGACGGACCGGCCTTAGTAAGTTCGAGGCGGTCCCATCTACTTATCATATGATGCTCAAATTCCCCTCCATTCATGGAGTTATTTCTGTCAAGGGGGATCGGATAGTAGCTAGACAATGCTACATGAGCTCGTGCCGAACATTGGCACTTATAAAAAGGCCCGGGTCGATCTGCTGGAAGAACCGCCGCACCCGAGGCAAGCAATGGAACCCGTAGGGTTCAAGTTGATTAACTTGGTTGAGGATGACTCAACCAAAACAACTCGCATCGGGGCACACTTAGCCCCTTCTTTTGAAAAAGAACTGATCCACCTGCTGAGAAGCCACGTGTATATATTTGCATGGACCCCGGACGATGTTCCGGGATTGACCGATCCGATAGTCAACATCGGATCAACTCCGAGCCTGTAACGAAGCCTGTTAGGCAGAAAAAAGGACGCTATTCTCCCCAAAAAATCGAGATTATTCGGGCTGAGGTGAATAAATTGCTACGGTCAGGATTCATCAGAGAAATCCACTATACTGAATGGGTTGCGAACCCAGTAGTGGTCTCCTAACCCGACGGGAAATGGCGAATGTGCATCGACTTTACCGATGTTAACAAAATATGTGAATCAGACCCTTTCCCTTTGCCGCATATCGACCGACTGGTAGACGCTGTGTCTGGTAGCATCATGATGAGTACAATGGATGCTTACTCTGGGTACCATCAGATCTTCCTTGCTGAAGAAGATCAGAAGAAGTCATCATTCATGGCCGAAGATGGCGTTTACTGTTATGTGGTTATGCCTTTCGGTCTCAAAAATGCTGGAGCAACATATCAAATATTGGTCAACAGGATCTTTAGAGAATTGATCGGCCATATGATGGAAGTTTATGTTGACGATATGATTGTTAAATCTATGAATGATGAAGACCACCTTTCTTATTTGTCTCGTTGTTTCGAAGTATACCGAAAATATAAGCTTAAACTAAATCCAAACAAATTTTTCTTCGGGATCCGAAGCTGAAAATTTCTAGGATATTACGTTTTAGAGAAAGGCATAGAGGTTAACCCTGAAAAGGTGCAAGCTATCATTGATATGCAACCTCCAAGAAACAAGAGAGAATTTCATAGGCTTACTGGCCGACTCGCTACACTAAGCAGGTTTATCTCAAAATCCACAGATCGGGCTCTACCTTTTTTCAGAGTGCTAAGAAAAGCATGCCATGTAGATTGGACCGAAGAATGCGATCGGGCCTTCTCTGAGTTGAAGACTTATTTAAGCACTCCCCCGGTGATGGTAAGTCCAACTTGTGATGAACCTTTGGGGTTATATCTCGCTGTATCAGAAGTTGCCGTCAGCGCAGCTCTAGTGACCATCCGAGACGACATTCATAGACCTGTTTATTATGTCAGCCATTCTCTGGTATCTGCTGAAACAAGATATTCCACCTTGCATAAATTCATGCTAGCTTTGAAAAAAGCTGTATCCAAGCTGAAACATTATTTTGAAGGCCGAACGGTCTATGTTTATACGGATCAACCTTTGAAGGTGGTCCTTAAACAGAAGGATTTGAATGAGAGATTGGAAAATGGGCTATCAGAATCAGCGCTATGTATCTGGAATTCTTGCCCCGAAGGGCGATCAAAGCTCAGGTCCTAGCCGACTTTGTGGTTGAAATGACCCTATCGGCCATATATCTTAACCAAGAGGATGATTGCTGGACGATCCACGTAGATGGCTCGACCTTCGGAGGAAGAGGAGCGGGCATTACCCTGACAACGGTACAAGGTGACCTTATTCATTCCGCAGTTAAATTTTAATTTGTTGGAACAAATAATGTGGTAGAATATGAGGCCGTGTTATCAGGAATGACCTTTGCCCGAAAAATGGGAGTTTGCAGAGTGCAAATGTTCTCAGACTCGAAGTTAGTAGTAGAACAGTTCGCAGGGAGATTTGAAACTCATGACCCGATGATGAAGTTATATTGTACCAAAGTTCTAGAATTATCCAAAAAAATTCATTGAGTTCTCTCTTGACCACGTGCCACGAGAGCAAAATAAGGTTGCCAACGCACTCGCCAGATTGGCCTCAGGCATTCCTGATATAGAGCCAAGCACTATTTTGGTCCATATTCAGGACCGACCTTCGGTCGAGATATCAGTGACCGAACAGTTTATTGAAGAGATCAGGGTTCTATGCCATGAACTCCAGGGCTTGAATATTAACGCTACTGAGTCTCCGGGGGAACCCAATTGGATGGACTCCTTTATTAAATACCTCTCAAACGGCTATCTCTCTGAAGACAAGTCTGAAGCCAGAAAAATAGAAGTCCGGGCCAAGAGATTTAACTTAATTGATGGACGCTTGTTTAAAAAGATTTTTGAGGGCCCGCTTTTGCGCTGTTTATCCCCTATTGAGGCTGAAGTCGTCATGATTTATGTTCATGAAGGGATATGCGACATTCATTTAGGGGCTCGATCTTTGTACCACCACATCATTAGAGCTGGATACTTTTGGCCAACGTTGCTTGCAAATGCCAAGAAATACATTAAACGTTGTGCCATATGTCAATACCATGCTCCTATTCCGCAATTTCCTGGGGCTCCCTTATCGGTTACCCCAATGCCTTGTTTGTTTGACAAGTGGGTGATTGATATCCTCGGTCAATAGGGCAAAGAAAATTTTGTATTGTAGCGGTGGAGTATTACTCGAAATGGATTGAAGCAGAAGTAGTAGCCATCATCTCAGAAAAGGTGGTCAAACACTTCTTATGGAGAAATATCGTGAGCCGCTGCGGGGTTCCCCGAGCGCTCATATCAGATAATGAGACTCAATTCCGCGGAAAGAGCATACGAGATCTATGCACCAAGTTGGGCATAATCCAATATTTCTCATCAGTAGCCCACCCCAAAACTAATGGACTTACGGAGGTATCTAACAAGGTTATCCTGAAAGGATTGAAGACCAAGTTAGAAGATTTCGGAGGTAAGCGGCCTGAACACATCCACGAGGTCTTGTGGCATACCGAACTACACCTCGCTCAACAACCCAGGAATCACCGTTCTCATTGGTGTATGAGACCGAAGCTGTTAGTCCGGTGGAGGTTGCCATCCGATCACCTCGGATATCTCAGTATGATGAGCATATGAATGGTGAAAGGAGATTATTGGACCTCGAGATGATCGAAGAAAAAAGATATGCAATTTATGCACGGATGCGTGCTTATCAGCGAACTATGGAACGAACCCATAACAAGCGAGTCGTCTCAAGGGAATTCTTTGAAGGCGATCTCTTCCTCAGAAGCATTAAAGTGCAGAGGAACGTTGGAAAGCTAGACAGAAATTGGGAAGGACCGTATCGAATATCAAAGAAATTGGAATTAGGTGCGTATAAACTTGAGACATTGGATGGTATAGAGATCCCCCGAACTTGGAACGTCATGAACTTAAGGCGATATTTCTTATGAATCTTCGATTAATATGTTTGACTCAATAAAATACATTCTCTTAAACGTAAGTAGAAAACAAGTAAGTACAAATACAAACTATTTCTAATGGAATGATGGACCGATCTTGAAGTTGGGTGGCTTAGGACGAATCTGGACTGGTAACCGAAGCTTCTTGTCCACAAGGCTCCCAAGTTGTAGTGACCGCTCTGACGAGTCAGATGCTCTTGCACTTGCCCAGCCCCATGGATGAGTTGTGATTCTCCCAGAACTCATTACGAACTAAAACACTCCCTTCAACGGCACTCAGTCTTTGGAAATTGCCCTTTGTACTCATGATTCTGCAATGATAAAGGGATTGGTAGTCAACATATCGAAACATAAGATCGGTCCTAATGTAGGACATGTTATGAGCAAAGCTTAGCCAATATAACCTATGAGACTTTATTAGAACCTAGGTTTGGCCGAATCTCATAAAAATTCACATTGAAAGTAGACCACGCCTCTTCAATCAAGTATTGACTTCAAGGACGGAATAAGAGTGACCCACATACAATGTGAGATGACCGATCCAATCAGAATTGATACAAATAAGCCAAACATAATATCTGGGACCGATGGATTTACATCCTACAAGCGTCCCTGATATTACACTTGGTGGTTAAAACAATTTCATTAATATGAAACATATTAGTTTACTTAGAAGTGGGTTAAAATGCTTCGTTCTGGCAATTAAAAGGATAAGAACTGAAAGAAAAAAGTTATATATATTAAAAATAAGAAGCAAGGCAGATACAAAGTATAAACGAAATCTAGCTATCATGCCTATCTTCTTTATCTTCAATCTCCTGCTCCTGTGGTTCGGTCCGGGCCGCAAGTTGCTTCAGTTCTTCTTCCTGATCGGCTACCTTTTGGTTGACCGCTCTCTCCATCTCTTCCAGAACAGGTTATTCCAAAGTTGGAATAACCTGAAACTTACCATCTCTCTCAAGTGGCTCGATCGCCTTCCATCGCTCGTCCGAAGGGGAAAGCCCTAACTGCTGAATAACTTGCTCTGGCATGTTATCCAAATACTTAGTAGTATATACCCCATGTATGTTATCTGCTAAAGCGAATGACAAGGGGGACCGAGCGAAACCCAGAACTGCCTCCCGGACCGAACCTTCGGTCGAAGTGCGGGCTCTTGTCAACTTCTCTTCCAAGGTCGTCATGTCTTATTGGGCCCGAAGGAGAAGTTCGTTCAATTTATTCCTCTTCTCCTGGGCCCGACCTTGGACTTCGTTGATTTCTTCCTCGTTGGCCCGCAGCTTAGCCTCCAGGTCAGAAATTCGCCGCCCCTGAGCCGTTTGTCCTATCTTCTCAAGCTCAGAGACTTTATCTGCTAAGAGCGAGACCTCCATCCCAGCTCTTAGCAACTTGTTGTCCAGCCGGTCCCGATCCTCCCGTACCTGACCAACTCACCATGCTTGATTTCAACTTGCCTTTTTGCAAGATCAAGTTGATCTTGGACTTTCTGGGACACAACGCTGTCACCCTGTTCTTTTCCACGGTGATGGAAGTTGTAAAGGCTTTCCTCAACATCTGCATAAGATAACACGTTTAAAAAGATGAAATTTCGGGCCTTCATGTTAAATAAAATTACATTGGTCGTGAGGTCAAGGAAACCTTCCATAATGTCTTCCCCAGACATGTCCGCTTGGACGTTATCTGGGTTTTGCTCTCCATAAAGGTGGAAGTCCTTTAGGAAAACACTCCTCCAGGAGGTTAACTTCCTCCCCTTACTGAACATGTCCAGCAGGCCCAGAGCAACTCCCCAGTCGGAGTTAGTCTTAGGGCCCGAAGCAGGCTCCTTCAAAACGATCCCCTTAGTAGGGACCGAAGCTCTCTCCCCTTTCTTCAACCTTTTTGGATCCTTCGGGGCTTCCGCTTCGGTCGCCCTTTTCCCTTTTCCTAAGGGGATCGGCGGCAGGGAGACGTTCGCCTTAAGGTTAGGACCAGGGAGAACCTTCTCCACGGGAACGACTCCCTGCAGCAATAAGCAATAATATTAGCATTAATGAAGGAGTTATTTCCGATCTGATAGAGGCTGGATAAGCTCAAAGAACGAATCCGAGCCTTTATCACCTCCTCTACTACTCCAAATACCCGAAACGCAGGCCCATGCCCGGTTGAAGGCTGCCCTGTACAGCGAAGGGTCAATGTGCCCGCGCCGATTTTTTGGATCGGGGGGTTCCCGGACCCCGATGGAACCAGCGTACCCCCCGTTGCTGATTCACTTCCATCCGCGATGCCTGATGCTTCGCGCTGTCCCTCAGAAGGACGGACCGAAGCATCCGCCATACGTTTGAAATGTGAGCTAGGCATTGTCTCAGTCGAATCTGCAAAACAAATACATAAGGATCAGGAAAGGATAAAATAAAAACATTACTTCATACCCGATCCTTCGGATGGATCTGAGCTAGAAAACATCCCATTCGGGGCTTGGGCTCCGGTCCTACCCACGACACTTATTTCTATCAATCTTTTCTCCCGAAGCAGATCTATTCGCTTAAGGCGCACTTCGGGAGGGGGGAACATCGCAAGCGTATTTGCGGTGTCCGGACGAGAAGTGTTGAACCTAGTCTGGTCCAACTGACCTATGTGTGGGTGAGTTAAGCGCGGCCACACCTTCAACAAGTCCTCTTTTGGGACTGTTATCCACACATAACAAGACTCCCACGCATGGAGAGACTCTTCTTTATCTACAATAGCACACTCTTTGGTGCGCACCGCTACATAATATAATTTGCGGCATCCTAATAGACATTTCCTCTTTCGGGATCCCACCAAGAACAGGTTAAAAAAATGTTCTAAGGTCGGGCCTCGATTCTGTTGGTGGCAGTAAAATATAAACGCCACTATATACACGTAACTACCCGAAAATAATGCAAAAGTGGGGCAGTGAATTTCTTTAAGAACGGCCGCCACAAAGGGATGCAGTGGAAAACGAAGTCCACACTTTAAAGAAGCGTAACTGACCGGAATAGCGGATGCCGGCACATTCATTTCCGCCGGAAGGAAACATGGAATATCTTCCCGTCCCTTCCAGATGGAATAATGTGCCGGAATCAAAAACCTAGACCTAAACTCCTCAATATCTAGCTCAGACATGGCTGTGTATCTCGTTTTGTGAGGAGCCATAGTGTATACCTTAAAGAAAGTAGGAGTGAAATTGATTGAACGCGAAATGGATTGAGGGCACAGAGAGTTTGATTTTGCAGTTCTTCCTTCGCGAAAAATGACCATGAGGAAAAACAGTGCCCAAAATCCCGATTTAAATATTTATCTCTCATCCAATAGTGAGCCGCCACGTAATATTGCCCCAGACAATGGCAGTATAAGCGCACTCATTACGCCTCTTGAACTATCGAATGTGAAGAGGCGCCAATCGGGATATTAATATTTAAAGAATAACAAAGATTAAAATATAACGTAAATGTATGTTATTATGTTTTAAATGCAAATAATTCCTACACTAAGGGAAAGATCGGTCCCATATTCTCACGAATGTGCAAACATCATGTGATCGGCCTTATATCACCTCTACGATGGTAATCAAGCCCGAGGGGCTAGTGATGAGAACTCTAGGACCAGGAACCCTATGACGGATAAGGCCGTTAACAATTGGGCCGATTCAAATGGTAGAAACAAACCCTTGCAGCCCACTTATACACATAACGAACAGCGGCCCGATGTTCCACGAGAGAACCGAAGATGGCCTTGGCGAAATAAAGCGTTTTCTGGTAACTAGCTCCATGGTTCGGTCAGAACGGTTACAAACCCACGTTTTCTATGCTTCGGGATTTCACACATTTACCACGCCTCGGGCCCGATCACGCAGACCACGTCTCGGTCCCAACCTCGTTTTACATCGTGCGACAACAACCTCTAACAAACATGTCAGAGGCGGTTACAGAGCGTGATTTACACACGCCACTAGCTCTATCAATACAGAGTGCGACGACGGAAATAGCAGGACCTTTTGGACGCATAAGAACAGGCCGTTACCCTGCCGGAGTTCTTACAACTTTCTATTCCCTTGTCATTTTCATTAAGCCTCTCCTGTATTTTGTATAAACTATTTGATTAGTGAACATGCTATGAGCGTAATTCGCTCTTAGTCAAGTGGTTTTCTCCCCAATTCCTGGGGTTTCCACTACAAATTTCCGTGTCCATTTATTGTTTCCAATTCTAATCGTATTCCACATAAAAAACAAATCAAAACCGAGTTCGTCTGCTGACGAACCGGACGACTGTTGGTACCCCCTAAAAGGGGACCATAACAAATATATCACACACATAAATATTTGAGTACAAGTTTTATCAAACTACCTAAATTTTGAAGACCATTTTTCCATGTCAAGAGAATTGGGATCTTAATTGCTTCAATTATCAATATACGGAGACTAAATTCGACAAAACTAGCAAACTACGGTGTTGTGGTCAAAAGACCATGGGTATCAAAAATCGCCGGATTCATAATAAACGAACGCGGTTTTGATTTGTTTAGAATAAGGAAAAAGATTATGAATAAAAAGGGCAAATGACGCAGCGATTTTAGAGTGGAAAACCCCTCGAAAAAGAGGAAAAACCACCTGACTAAGAGTTGAAAATGTTCTTACCCAATAAATTAATAAAACAGTTCATTATACAGAACAGAAAATACTTATGAAAATGACTAAGGCAAAATAGAAAGTGCGAGGGAGAAACCAGCATAGTATAAGCTGATTTGTGCATCCAAAAGATCTTATTTTAGTTTGCCATCAAGCCATGCATTTATAGAGAAGAAAACGTGTGTGGATCACGCCATGTAACTGCATCTGACAAGGTCGTTTTCCCATGGCGGAAAACGTGGGTGAGCCCTAAGTGCAGACTGTTTGATTGGGCCCGAAGCGTGGAAAACATGGTTAAGCCATGAGCGCGGGACACGTGGGTTGTTACCGTCTAAACCGATCCCTTGGATCGGTCCCCGAAGTAATGGGTAACACGTGGCGCTAACCTTCGGTCATAACTATTGATTATTGGGTTTAACCCAAGTGGGCTTCGGGTCCAACTATCCTTATTGAGTTGAATTCTTATCAGAAGTTGGATCTAGGGCTTTTAGGTTCTGCTTCCATCACTTGGGCCAACCTAGAATGGCTTGGGCCTCGTCCAGTTTGGGATACCGGGTTCCGAAGTTCTAATCAGATGAACCACAATTACCACAATTAACAACCTACACGCTATAAACATTCTATCCACACACAATTTTTATGAGAAAATGATAATCATAATCCCTGAAATTTGATTATTTGAAAAATTTAGTTCTTGTAGTTTCATATGGTGTTTTAAGTCTTCAACATTGATTTTGTTCAACTATTCATCCTTAAAGTATACTAAATAACTTTGATCCCCAAGTTTATAAAATCGACCTAATATTATTTTTATAGAACTTTGATTGTCAAAATTGAAAATATTGAAGTTTGAAAACCAATTATACAAAATTATAAAAATTATTAGTACCTATTTGCCTTTCTCAATGTTTGGAATTTATAATTGACATAATTAATAAAGTTTGAAGATTCAATTTATCAAATCGTTGAAAATGCAAAGACCATTTTCGTGTGCCATCTTTCTTATCTCAAAGCCATGTTTTTATATCGGCGGACGGCACCGATATTTCGACTGGTACCACTCGGTAGCGGGAATCCGGGTCGCCCCAGAAAAAAAATATTTTTTTACCAGCCAGTATACCGGCCATACCAATTTAGATAATACGAAATTTCTGACCGATATGAAAACATTGTCTCAAAGCAACCAATACAAACAATATCTCTCCTAGTTTTACATTGGATTTATATCGTTATTTTTACACTGATCGACACTGAAATTATGGTACGATATCACTATTTTTTTCTGAATCATTTTTGTTGTGGGTTATCAGGTGGAAATTTAGGTTTTTCTTATCTCCAACAATAAAATACTAATTTTTAAAATTATTTTAATATAATAATATATATTAAATATGGATAATAAAAACATTGATAAAAATTCCAAGTACTTTCCATCAACAATAATATTGATACTAATAGCATTATGTATAAAAGTGTTTTCCACTCGAATAAGCTACAGATTTCTCTCCACACATTGGATTTATGTTCGTGGTTGCCTCGCATTCTGACACGTAGTAGTGTCCAATTCGTTTGGAAATTGATGACAAGTGACTTATTTGGAATTGATCATTTAATTTTTGGTTAATCATTTTTTTTATTAAAAACAATTTAATTATCTCAATTTTTTAAAAAAGCCATTTACATTATTTTGTTTTAAATTATTATTAGTTTTAAACATATTAATTAAAGTACACAATTTTTTTTTTATTTTCATTTAATATGAATTGTTACAAACGAAACCAAACTGACATTGAATGTTTTTCAAAGTTCTAATCGACTCTAATGTAATTAGTTTTATTCTGAATTCAATTTTACTTATAAAACTAAGGATATGTTATTCGAGATTCGATTTGATTGAAGTTCATGTTCTGTTCGAGCTAAACTTTAATATTTGAATTACTAAAAATAATATAATACTTAAAAAATATTATTTAATGCTTGAGACCCGAAAAACCTAGGATCCGACTTGATAACCATATCACGATCGATATTGGATAAAATACAGATGTTGCCAGTATTTCCGATATCGACCGTCTACCATCTTATATAAAAATATTGATTCAACGGATTACTGGTAAGTTGAAGAATGTTTTAATTCTCATAATTACCCTAGTCGAAATTTCTCATACTTTAATCCAAAATGACCATATTTGTTAAAATCACTGTGGAAAAAATAATAAAAAGAGTGATGAATATTAGCAATTAATTTGTTGGGTAAAAAATTACTGTACCAGTGTCAGTATAATAGATGTTATTATAAATAATTAATAAATTGTTATGTTTAATAGATGTTATTATAAATAGATGTCAGTATAATAGATGTTTTTATTAAAATTAATAAAAATTAATTTTAATAATAACATTACTTTTAAATATGTTTTATTAATAACACTGACACGTTTTTTTGTTATACAAATAATACTGATTTTATTGGGAACCAAACTACATGACAGGGCTATAAATCTATAAAATTATTAAAATAAAAGTTTTTAAATAACTTTTTTTTTTAAATAATAGATGTTTGAGATCATATAATTCAAACTTTTTATAATTACATAATTAATATCCACTCTATTCATCATGTCTTGCATTTAAAAATTATAGTATATTAGTAAGTGTCATTACTAAAAGTTAAATTTCTGACAATGATATGTCTACTAAAAAACTCTTAATTTGTTATTGTTTCCGTGTATCTTACACAAAACTAATTTTTTTAAAGGGGTCCACTTAACAGGGTGTTAAGCTTTATACGCAATGTTTGAATACCGGTTTATTGGTCTTGTATCGGTCTTAGCCGGTACACCAGTATACCGGATATATAGGCAATATATCGGAATTTCGGTCATCTAGGTGAACATCGGAAAAAACGAAATTTCGATCATCTCGGATGAAATGTCGTTCGAGATTAAAACATTGTTTATACATATTGTAGTACAATAGGTGCAAATTGGTAAAATAGTACTATGCAAATAATATAACATTTGTTGAATAGCCTCTTATCTGCATTTCTTTGTCAAATAACTCATTTTAGAAGAGATAACATCAAGTATATGTTTCGTAAATTTTATTAAATCAAGTAAAAAAATATATTATTTATCATTTTTGATTAAAAATAAATATAGAAATCAAATTAACAAAATATTATTTTATATATTTAAATTAAAATAAATTAAATACACTAATATATAATATATTAACATGTAATCTTACAATTTTGAGTTTTTAATAAACTAATAAATTTCGATTTAAAACAAATAAAATTCAATTACTAAAATCGTATTTCAAAAAAATAGAAATAGATATAATAATATAGAATATAAGCAATGAATTGTACAAATACAAACTAAAATAAATTGAAATATAATTTTATTTAATTTCGAAAAATAAAATATGTATATATAACAAACAATAAATTAATAGTGAAAATATGTTAAAATAAATAAAAATATGCAAAAAATAATATTTTAAAATTAAACAAATTATATTATATTTTGCATATGATAAAAAATTTAATGAATTAAATAATTTTTTATCTTTAATCATTTAATGTGGATAATTTTTTTTGTAAATTTTAAGTATATAAGGCAACAAAATAATGGACTTCTTGCACCATTTTTCTCAACTTCGATTCCAACTAAATTAGTTTTATCTAAATATTCGAGAGTCGATCTTGAATGATGTTTTTTATAATTTCCCTATTGTTGATTTAGATTGGCGATGATGTTCTGGATTTCGTGCCGTATATTACGAAGAACACTCGGGCATAGACTATGTATAGTGGAATGATTGACGTTCTTTTTGACTAAATACACTCATATATGTTTTTATTGAATAATCTTTTGAATTGTAAAAGGAATGTCATGCTCTTAGATTAGTCATACTATCATCTTCAATTCTTTTTTATCTTACAATACCAAGGTCATTTTATCATTGCAACACATTTTCTCACATAAACTAACCGAAAATCCACCCAAATGTTCTTATTCTAATCCATTTACACAGTAATTCGATTTCTCTCGATTAAAAGCTTCGAAATGATATGTATTGTTTTCCACAACTCATACTTGTACAAGAAGTTATGTTCTTGAAGCGCAACGGCGCAATAAAACGCAAAATAGTAAATAAATTGAGTATTTTGATTCTCGAGCAATCTTACTAGCACTAGTGCACAGTATTTCTTCGGAAAACCGAAGTGAATCGTTCTTGAGTGACAAAAGTACTAGAATGGGTGATCTCATGGGATAATACAAAATTCCAATCCATTTGTCCAAGCATTCGATTTGTCATATGGTCTGGTACCAATAAGAAAAATGGATCATCTCATTGGCTCTTATCTCGAAAAATGTGAAAATTATCGGAATAAGTAATAGATAGAGTCTTGACTAAATAAATAGTATCGATCATATTCCTAGGATTTTCCATTTTCCATCTTACTTGAGAGCACGAAACTTTGAAACTCTGCCAAAAATCACAAGTATATGTTCTAAGTGAGATGTTGACGATGTGGACTATGTTCTGATGATTAAATATCTATTTTGTCATAGTATTTATATTGTATTTTTCAACCATGAGAACTATGAATATTTTTGGATTCTAACTTAAATAACTTTTCACCTTTATTAGCCTACATTTTTTAATTACTAACCAAATGTTTGATCTTAGTTTTACGCTCCTCAAACCTTAACGATTGCAATTGGTGGAAGACGTGTGATATTGCCTCAGTCGCACAATTCGTTGATTGTATTATATATTATTATATCTAATTCGAATTTTTTGAAATACGATTTTAGTAACCGAATTTAATTTGTCTTAAACTGAAATTCATTTTTTATTAAATACTCAAAATTATAAGATTTTAATGTATTTAGAGAAAATAAGTTCTAACTAATTCCATGCAATTTTATATTTAATTATCACATTGAATCTATTTTTTTATGTATTGATATAATCATTTGTGTGTATTTCTGTAACGAACTTAATTTGGGCCTAGCTGTTTTGTTAAAACGTGATAACTAAAAAGGAAACATTCAAATGTAAACTTAAAACATAGTTCGAAAACATCAAAGTTCGACAGCATAATTTAGAGTATTCTCCAAAGGACCAGACTCTATCACCGGACAACCTACGACCTCCTTCCCATGCCCCTCTCAAACCTCGTCTGCGTCACCTACAAAATCTGTAAAGCGGTCACAATCTATTAAAGGAAACTTCACACACGCTACACATTATCTTTACATTTCTTAATTACACCGTAAACACACACATGAATCATTTCTTTTAACCGTTTTCTTATTTCCCTCTCATTTTTACCCTTATCATTCCCATCATACTTTAACTTTACTGTTGCCGAGAGTAACATGCTCGGTGCATGTCCCGGCCAAGCCAACCGTTAGCTGTTGGATGACTCGACAGGCCATATGCTTCCCTTCCCCGGGTGGATACTTAGGCGCTACCCCTTTTTCCACCCGGATCCGTTCTGCCCTTTTCGTACGTATCTTTTCCTCTTTGGAACTTATCGTTCCCTTCATCAGGCATGCCCTTCCTTTGGCGAATCGTGTGCTAGGCACGATGNTCGTCTTCCACATCTAAAACAAATCAGAACCGAGTTCGTTTGTTGAACGAACCGGACGACTGTTGGTACCCACTAAAAAGGGATCATAACAGTTATACAAACATAATCTCATATCAATAACTAATATAATATTGTTTATGATTTTCAGTTATGGGCGTAGTCCAGAATTCCGGCTCTGAAGCCGGTGTTCATGTACCGCTTCCCGAATGAGTCCTTCGACCGACGTAGTTACCAGTACTACGGTTGGAGTTTGAATTTCATTATTTATTATTTTTTATAATAATTTAATTTAATGTTTTGTTTATGTATTTTACAGGGAGTTTACCGGTAGTCTGGACCATACAAATACGGCGCACAATGCGCTAAGGGTTTGTCAAGATGCACTAGATGCAATTGGGAGACGAGAGGTACTGTAATAAATAATGACTTATACAAATTATTTTGCGCGTTTGTTAATGTATAATTTTCAGTTCATATGGAGGCCATAAACGAATGGTAACCTAGAGCACGCTGATGCTGAGACCACTGCGGCGTGGCGTTACACGGGGCCGATTTTATTTTTCGGCCGCGTGGAACACCATCACCCCGATCGTGTGGCACGTCAGCTCGGAGGTGTCATCTCCATTCCCTGACCAGCAGAGGATGCAGGGCTCCTAAGGCTCTTTGTAACGACCCTAATTTGGGCCTAGCTGTTTTGTTAAAATGTGATAACTTAAACGGAAACATTCGAATGTAAACTTAAAACATAGCTCGAAAACATCAAAGTTCGACAGCATAATTTAGAGTATTCTCCAAAGAACCGAACTCTATCACCGGACAACCGACGACCTCCTTCCCATGCCCCTCTCATACCTCGTCTGCGTCACCTACAAAATCTGTAAAGCGGTCACAATCTATTAAAGGAAACTTCACACACGCTACACATTATCATTACATTTCTTAATTACACCGTACACGCACACATGAATCATTCATTTTAACAGTTTTCTTATTTCCCTCTTCTTGTTACCCTTATCATTCCCATCATACTTTAACTTTACTGTTGCCGAGAGTAACATGCTCGGTGCATGTCCCGGCCAAGCCAACCGTTAGCTGTTGGATGACTCGACAGGCCATATGCTTCCCTTCCCCGGGTGGGTACTTAGGCGCTACCCCTTTTTCCACCCGGATCCATTTTGCCCTTTTCGTACGTATCTTTTCCTCTTTGTAACTTATCGTTCCCTTCATCAGGCATGCCCTTCCTTTGGCGAATCGTGTGCTAGGCACGATGCCGGGTTCGGTTAGACGGTCCATCCTTCCTCACCCCGAGTCTTATTACCATTTATCTCGTTCATTCGTGTCTTTTCTTTCTTCTTTATTAACCCAATCCCGTTCCCTTAGCCTGAACCTTCCCTTACTATATTGTGTTTACTCCACTTACCGTTCGCTTTACCTTGTTATAATCTTTCCGTGCTTCCCTGCATTTCGTAACAGGTCTTAGTTATTCGAATTCCAACGTTATTATCTTATTGTTAACTATGTGATTATCGTAGACCCTACGTGTCCTTTTCCTCCCACGATCCGACTTTGAGCCGAAACGAAAACACTCAAACTTAGTATTTCCGCGATAATTCACTTCTGCCTTGAAATCCGCGATAATTCTACACTGGGACTGAAATCCGCGACAATTCTACACTGGGGATGAAATCCGCGACGATTTCATGCTATGCACAAATCCGGGTTAATTTATGCTATAACTGGAAATCCGCGACAATTTTACACTTCGTAATTTCCGCGACAATTTTGTTCATCCTTATTTCCGCGACAATAATTGCCAGGCCAACTTTTCGCGATAATTTTCCACTACCAAATTTTCGCGATAATTTTCATCCTTCGCGCCAATTTTCGAATTTTCGTGTCTTAATGATAATTAACTCGTTTTGGGCCTCCTCACCCCTATTTATAGACATCCTAACTTCTCTAATTCACACTTTAACCCCTCATTCCTTTGCTTTTTGACCCCTCCTTTATCTTTTTCTTTACTTTTCTATTTTTCGTCTCCTTTTACGTTCTTTGGTTCCCGTACCCCTCGTTATTCCCTGTCTAGACTTTACCGCTACACTCCCTTCTATTTGCTCCATCATACCTTTTTCCTGGCTATTACATCCTTCCCCACTCATTTTGAGTTTTGTCTCGAAACTCGTGCGTACCAATCCTCCATCAACTCCGGCGCTCTCTGTCTAATCTCTCGATCCGTTTCCCATGTAGCTTCCCTCTCTCCTTGATTGGACCATTGTACTTTCACCATGGGGATTTGTTTGTTTCTGAGTCTTCTTTCCTCCATGCCTAGGATCTTTACTGGGACTTCCTCGTATGTTAACTCCGGGGTTATCTCTATGGGTTCCCCCCAAATTCTTGAATTCCTTCAGTCACCCTCCTCCTTAGTTGTGATACATGGAACACGTTGTGTATCCCCCCCATTTCCTCTGGAAGCTTCAGCTGATATGCTAGGTTTCCGATCCTTCGTTCCACCTCGTATGATCCGATATACCGGGGACTCAGCTTCCCTGTTGATGAGAACTCTAGGACCGGGTACCTTGTGATGAGTAAGGCCCAGCAACGATTGGACAAATTCAAATGGCGAAAATGAATCCTTATAGCCCATTCCACACCTCCAGTGAAGAGCGGCCCGATGTCAAGCTGGAGGACCGAAGCTGACCTTAACAAAATAAAGCGTTTTCTGCCAGCTGGCACCTGGATTCGGTCCGAGCAGTTATGACTCACGTTTACCACGCTTCGGGCCCGATCACGCAGGCCATGCCTCGGTCCCAGCCTCGTTTTACATCCCGCGATAACAACCTCTAACAAACCTGTCAGAGGCGGTTACGGAGTGTGGTTTACACACACTAAGAACTCTATAAATACAGAGCAAGACGACGGAAATAGCAGGACCCTTTGGACGCGGAAGAACAGGCTGTTATCCTGCAGGAATTCTTACCGCTTTCTTTACCTCGTCATTTTCATTAGCCTCTCTTGTATTGACTTTGAGTATTTCATTAGTGAGCAGGCTAAGAGCATAATCAGCTCTTAGTCGAGTGGTTTTCACCCTAATTCTTGGGGTTTCCACTATATATCGCCGTGCACTTGCTTTATTTCCAGCTTTTGATCGTCTTCCACACTTAAAATAAATGAGAACCGAGTTCGTTCGTTGAACGAACCGGACGACTGTTGGTACCCCCTAAAAAGGGACCATAACACCTGTCATTGTGGTCCTTAGCACCCCCTTCATTGGTGATACCTTTAGGTAGGCACGATCCCCAACCTTTAACTCTAAGGGTCTCCTTTTTGCGTGTGCCCAACTTTTGTACCGGTCATGTGCCGTCTTAATGTTCTTTCGTACTACGGCCACCTTTTCAATGGTGACTTCCACCAATTCAGTCCCCGTGGTTGTTCTTTCTCCCACCTAATCCCAGCATAGCGGTGTACGACACTTCCTCCCGTACAACGCCTCATATGGGGTCATGCCAATGCTGCTCTGAAAGCTATTATTATAAGTAAATTCCACTAGCGGTAGGAAATCCTCCCAACCTCCCTTAAACTCCAACACACATGCTCGTAACATATCCTCCATAATTTGGTTGGTTCTCTCGATCTGACCATCCGTCTGTGGGTGGTAGGCTGTGCTCATGCATAACTGAGTTCCGAGCGATTTCTGTAAACTTTGCCAAAATCTAGACGTGAATCTCGGGTCTTTGTCTGAAACGATGTTTACTGGAACTCCATGTAATTTGACTATGTTATCCACATATATTTTGGCTAGCCTGTCCACTCCGTACGTTGTCTTGACTGCTAAGAAGTGAGCCGCCTTCGTAAGACGGTCCACACCACCCATATAGCGTCGTTCTTCCGTTGGCTCTTGGGTAGTCCTACCACAAAGTCCATGCCGATGCTATCCCATTTCCACTCTGGAATCTCTAAGGGTTGTAGCTCGCCTCCCGGGGTTGGTGTTCGGCCTTAACTCGTTGGCAGTTTTCGCATTTGGCCACAAAGTTTGCAATCTCGTTTTTCATTCCATTCCACCACCAGTGCGTCTTTAGGTCCCGATACATCTTAGTACTTCCTGGGTGAACCGAGAAAGCTGAACTGTGTGCTTCTGCCATAACTTTCTTCCTTAGCTCTGGTCTGTTTGGTACCCATACACGTTCATTCATTCGGATTAGCCCATCGCTTCCTTTGCTTATTTCTGATTTATCGGTTCGGTTTCCCACTTTTCGCGTTACGGGTTTCTCGGGGTCTAATATCTGTGCTTCTAGTACCTCCTCTAGTATCCCTGGCTTCGCGGTAACCGTCCCTAACATGACTGTGGTCGACTCTACCACTTCCAGTTGTAGGTTCTCCATTTCCCTTACCAACGTGTTGGCTAGCACGCCATGAGTCTTCCTGCTCAGTGCATCGGCTACTTGGTTTGCCTTTCCGGGGTGGTACTGGATGTTTAGATCGTAATCCTTTATAAGTTCCAACCATCTACGTTGTCTCATGTTAAGCTCTCTCTGAGTGAATAGGTACGTCAAACTCTTGTGGTCGGAGAATATCTCACACTTCACACCGTACAGGTAATGTCTCCAAATCTTGAGTTCGAATATTACCGCGGCCAATTCTAAATCGTGTGTCGGATAGTTCAACTTGTGTATCTTCAATTGACGGGATGCATATGCTATAACTTTCCCTCACTGCATCAGTACACACCCGAGTCCTTCCTTCAATGCGTCGCTGTATACCGTGAAGTCCTGTCCTGGTGTAGGTAACACTAGTATTGGTGCAAATGTCAATTTCGTTTTGAGACATTCGAAACTCTCTTCACATTTCTCATCCCACGTATACCTCATTTCCTTTCGGGTCAGATTTGTCAATGGTTTAGCAATCATTGCGAATCATTCGATGAACTTTCGATAGTATCCGGCCAATCCTATGAAGCTCCTTACTTCTCGAGCATTTGTTGGTCTGGGCCAATTCGTCACTGTCTCTATCTTTGTTGGGTCTACCGTCACCCCTCCTGCTGATATCACGTGGCCTAGAAAAGCTATGTTGTCCATCCAGAATTCACACTTGTTGTATTTGGCATACAACTTTTCTTGTCGGAGGGTCTGCAATACTATCCTCAGATGTTGCTCGTGTTCCTCCTGGTGACGAGAGTAAACTAGGATGTCGTCAATGAACACCACCACGAACTTGTCTAGATACTGACGAAATACCCGATTCATCAAATCCATGAAAATTGCTGGGGCATTAGTCAATCCAAACGGTACTACCGTGCATTCGTAATGGCCGTACCTTGTTCGAATGACTGTCTTCGGTATGTCTCCTTCTCTTACTCGGACTTGGTGATACCCTGACCTCAAGTCTAGCTTTGAGAACACCTTCGCGCCTTGCAACTGATCAAACAAGTCGTCAATCCTAGGCAACGGATACTTGTTCTTTATCGTGACCTTGTTTAACTCCCGGTAGTCGTAACACAGTCTCAACTCGACGCTTTTCTTTCTAAAAAATAACACTGGTGCTCCCCAAGGGGAGTTGCTCTGCCTAAGAAATCCTTTTTCCAGTAGCGACTCAATCTGTTGTTTCAGTTCCTGCATTTCTCTGGGTGACATTCGGTACGGAGCCTTGGAGATCGGTTGTGTTCCAGGGAGTAGTTCAATCTCCATTTCCACCTCTCTTTGAGGTGGTTGACCCGGTAGTTCGTCAGGAAATACATCACTGTATTCAAAAACCACTGGAACGGACTTCAATGGCGTCCCTTCCTTTACTGCCGTGACGAACGCGAACCAGTTCGATCGATTCCTGTATTCCTCATCCTCACTCATAATCGGTTTTACGACCATGTCCTTTCTCCCTTCCCACGGCGTACTAAATATGATCGTACGTTCTCGACATCTCACCTGCGCATCGTATTTAGATAACCAATCCATTCCTAGTATGACATCGAATCTCATATCCCCCAATTCAATCAAATCCGCCTCTGTTCGCACTGTGTCCACTTCCACCGTGCATCCTTTATAGATTCTATTTGCCTCCATAGCTTCGGATTCCGGTGTTTTTACTTTGATTTTAGCGCTACTTCCCATTATCCCAAACCGTTTCGCTAACTTCTCCTACACAAATGAATGTGTCGCCCCACAGTCAAATAATACGAAAGCTGTAAAGCCGTTAATAAGTAGTGTACCTGCCACGCCGTCTTCAGCCTCCGAGGCTTGTTCCTTGTTTACAGCAAACACTCGAGCATTTCCAGTAATCCTCTCCCTTGCCCTGTTTTCAGTTACCCCAGTTTCGATCCTTCTCCTCTTCGGGCAATCTTTGGCAAAGTGTCCTTCCTGGCCGCACTTGAAACAACTGTTGGTTCCTACTTGGCATTCTCCAAAGTGATTCTTCCCGCATTTGGCGCACGGCGGTCTGATCGGGGGTCCTTGTGCCGATCCGAAACTTTCCGTAGTGACCTTTCCTTTACATTCTCCACGTCCCTGAACCTCGTTCCTGGTAGAGCTTCTGGTACGTTCCTTATCCATTCTCCGCAATCCTCCATCTACTCGGACTGCCGCCGCCACCAAACTCGAGAATTCTTCGTCGTCACGGCCATACATAGTCAGTTTCACCTTCTCGTTCAGCCCTTCTGTAAAGCGGTACATCTTTTCCTGTTCGCTCCCCATGATCTCGGGGGCGTACCTATCTAGTTCTATGAATTCCTGCATGTACTCCATTATGGGGCGGTTTCCTTGAGTCAATCTGTCGAACTCGGCCCTCTTATCTTTCTTAAGTCCCTTCGGCACGTAGTAATCCAAGAATGCATTCTTAAACTTCTTCCAAGAGATGGGTCCATCCTTCACTAGTGAGGCCGACACGCTCCCCCACCATCGGGCAGTGCTGCCGTCGAACCATAGCGGGGCCAATACTGCCGTAAGCTCCTCTGGGACTTCGATCAGCTCGAACTTCTCCTCAAGGCGGATAATCCACGCCTCCGCGTCCCCTATCTTATCCCCCGTGAAGTTGTTCATCCCAGCCTTCTTTAGTGCCTCGTTGTAGTACATTCTACCTCTCTCGGGTCTTGCCACTGGTTCTATTTGCACGGAGTTTCCCTTCTCCGTCTGTCTCTGTCTCATTGCGCTAACTAGGGAACTCGCCATGGTCTGGAACAGATCCCTGAGACTTTCTTGGCTAAACGTGAGAGGCGTCGATGAGTTAGCAACCGGAGTCTCTGTCGTTGGTGCCTGCTCTGATGCATTGCTATCCTCCTCTCGGTTTCCATGTGCTCTCGTCCTAGGCGCCATTCCTACATTAAACTTTTGTTATGTCTATGTCTACTCATGTCATCCGTTACATTCTATACCCATCCCCTCCTATGGTCGGTTGTCCCCCTACGGGTTTCCTAGACTTTTTTTTTTCTAGACTCTTCTACGTAGGACCACACCGTTACCGGTTTAGTAACGATGTTACGCTCTGATACCATTTGTAACAACCCTAATTTGGGCCTAGCTGTTTTGTTAAAACGTGACAACTAAAACTGAAACATAGTTCGAAAACATCAAAGTTCGACAGCATAATTTAGAGTATTCTCCAAATGACCGGACTCTATCACCAGACAACCGACGACCTCCTTCCCATGCCCCTCTCATACCTCATCTGCGTCACCTACAAAATCTGTAAAGCGGTCACAATCTATTAAAAGGAAACTTCACACACGCTACACATTATCTTTACATTTCTTAATTACACCGTAAACACACACATGAATCATTTCTTTTAACCGTTTTCTGATTTCCCTCTCCTTTTTACCCTTATCATTCCCATCATACTTTAACTTTACTGTTGCCGAGAGTAACATGCTCGGTGCATGTCCCGCCCAAGCCAACCGTTAGCTGTTGGATGACTCGACGGGCCATATGCTTCCCTTCCCCGAGTGGATACTTAGGCGCTACCCCTTTTTCCACCCGGATCCGTTCTGCCCTTTTCGTACGTATCTTTTCCTCTTTGGAACTTATCGTTCCCTTCATCAGGCATGCCCTTCCTTTGGCGAATCGTGTGCTAGGCACGATGCCGGGATCGGTCGGACGATCCATCCTTCCTCACCCCGAGTCTTATTACCATTTATCTCGTTCATTCGTGTCTTTTCTTTCTTCTTTATTAACCCAATCCCGTTCCCTAAGCCTGAACCTTCCCTTACTATATTGTGTTTACTCCGCTTACCGTTCGCTTTAGCTTGTTATAATCTTTCCGTGCTTCCCTGCATTTCGTAACAGGTCTTAGTTATTCGAATTCCAACGTTATTATCTTATTGTTAACTATGTGATTACCGTAGACCCTTCGTGTCCTTTTCCTCCCACGATCCGACTTTGAGCCGAAACGAAAACACTCGAACTTGGTATATCCGCGATAATTCACTTATGCCTTGAAATCCGCGATAATTCTACACTGGGACTGAAATCCGCGACAATTCTACACTGGGGATGAAATTCGCGACGATTTCATGCTATGCACAAATCCAGGAAGTTGGAGAGCTTGCATGCGTAGAGGGATTGCGAACCTAATGTGGGACGCAATCCTGGTTTATTTAACAGGGCCATAGAGGCCCCAATCAGGAGAAGTAAGGATGATGACTGGTGGCATAATTTGCATGCGATCCAGGCATCATCCCATTAATCTGAAGGCGTATCGGCCGCCTTGGGAGATTTGATGCTCCCCTTTTCGGAAGAGATCTGGGCAGCAGTCCCAGATCGGCATTATCGCACCCCCGAGGGGTTGCCGACATTTAGTGGTGATGGTGATCCAATCGATCACGTTGCCGATTTTGAATTACGCATGGGAACGGTTCAGGCCTCGGATTCACTAAAGTGCCGCATCTTCGCGGCAGGATTACAAGGCGACGCCCGAACGTGGTTCAAGAATTTGCCGGCCCGATCTATACAGTTGTATGGCGGATTTATTTTGGCCTTCTCTGAGCAATTCGCTCCAAATGTAGGACCGCCCCGAAGCAGGCAGGAACTATATCAGCTGAAATATATCCCGGCAAAAATTAGTCTTCGGTCCTTCGTGGAGAAATTCAACAGGACCGCACGGGGTATCAAGCTTGAGCTCAGAGATAAGATTGATATTCTACAGAAGGTCCTGGGACCGTGCGGCCTTTCGGCCAGCTTGGTAAAGAGCCCACTATCCACCTTGGGAAAACTTCTTCAGAAAATCAACAAGTATATTAAGGTGGATGAAGTGATGGGGCTTGGTTATCGGAAACCTGGCGGGAGTTCTGAGCCCGCAGGTGATCATAGGGTTTCCTACCCTAAGAAGCAGTAGTGAGAAGTAGTGGCTGTAAGCGAAAAAGACGTCCCCCCGAAGCAGGAGGACAATCGGGTGTATTGCGAGCTGCATCATAATCGCGATCACCCGACCCTGAAGTGCCCGCTGTGGAAAGAGACAGTAGCGGCAATGAATAAAGAAAAACTCGACCGGAATGGTCAGAAGGGCAAGCGAGCAGAATCCCCCCGAAGGGGCCACCAAGGTGACGATCGTCACAGGCCGTGGGGAAGAGATAATCGGGAACAACCCCGAAACTATAATGATCGGACGAAGGACCGACGGTCTCCTCCGCTAGAACAAGGAAGAGGCCAACACGGTCGTGAGAACCGTGGTCAGGGCCGAATAAGAAGATGGCGGGGCCGTGACGGTAGTGCCGCACAGAACGAGGGTGGAAGACAGGAGTAGGCCGCTCCTCCACCTGTGGTAACTGGTGCCCAACCTCCTCAAAATGAGGTGGCATCGAGAGAAGTGGCCGGAGATATTTCTGTTATCTCCGGTGGTTTGAGAATAAATGAGTCGGTCCGGGACCGAAAGGGAATTGCGCGCGGAGACTCCGTTGAGAGCTCCGAGTGTGTGGCGCTGGTGAAATATGATCCAGTTGAACGGTCCTCCTTCTTCAGAGAGGACATTACTTTCACCCTGGCTGATCGGGAAGGGATCATCGATCCATGTGACGACCCCCTTACCATCACTGGGGTCATCGGGAATCGTCGTGTCCACAAAATCTTAGCGGACACTGGGGCTTCGTGCAATCTAATGAAACGCGAAGTTGCCGAAATGTTGGGAGCTGTTGCTCATGATCTCCCGATCGCTAACATAATTCTTTGGTCGTCCGACCAACAGAGCGTTATTCCATGCGGGAAGATGTTATTCCCAGTTACCATTGGAGAGCCATCCAAGGATCGGTCGGAAGAACTGGAATTGATTACCGTTGAAGTCGACTTGGCTTACAACGCTATCATCGGACGGACCGGCCTTAGTAAGTTCGAGGCGGTCCCTTCTACTTATCACATGATGCTCAAATTCCCCTCCATTCATGGAGTTATTTCTGTTAAGAGGGATCAGAAAGTAGCTAGGCAATGCTACATGAGCTCGTGCCGAACTTTGGCACCGGTTAAAAGGGCCCGGGTGGATCTGCTGGACGAGCTGCCGCACCCGAGGCAAGCAATGGAACCCGTAGAGTTCAAGTTGATCAAACTAGTTGAGGATGACTCAACCAAGACAACTCGCATCGGGGCACATCTAGCCCCTGACTTTGAAAAACAACTGATCCACCTGCTGAGAAGCCACGTGGATATATTCGCATGGACCCCGGACGATGTTCCGGGGATTGACCGATCCGATAGTGAACATCGGATCAACACTGAGCGAAGAACGAAGCCTGTTAGGCAGAAAAGGAGACGCTATTCTCTCGAGAAGATCGAGATTATCCGGACTGAAGTGAATAAGCTGCTACGGTCGGGATTCATCAGAGAAATCCACTATACTGAATGGGTTGCAAACCCAGTGGTGGTTTCCAAACCGGATGGGAAATGGCGAATGTGCATCGATTTTACCGATGTTAACAAAAGCTGTGAGTCAGACCCTTTCCCATTGCCGCACATCGACCGGCTGGTAGATGCTGTTTCTGGTAGCACCATGATGAGTACCATAGATGTTTATTCTGGGCATCATCAGATCTTCTTAGATGAGGAAGATTAGAAGAAATCATCATTCATGACCGAAGATGGAGTTTACTGTCTATGTTTATACAGATCAACATAGACAGTAATCATTTTTAGATGAGGAAGATTAGAAGAAATCTTCCTCATTCATGACCGAAGATGAGGAAGATTAGAAGAAATCATTTTTGATCATTCATGATCTGTATCATTCATGGTCTCAAAAATGATGCTCCATCATTAGAAAAAATGATGGAGCATCATTAGAAAAAATGATGCTCCATCATTTTTCCATCATTTTCTAATGATGGAGCATCATTTGTCTATGCCATTCGGTTATACAGATCATTTTTAGATGAGGAAGATTAGAAGAAATCAACATACCAAAGGTTATGCCATTCGGTCTCAAAAATGATGGAGCAACATACCAAAGGTTGGTCAACAAAATCTTTAGAGAATTGACCGGCCATATGATGGAAGTGTATGTTGACGATATGATTGTTAAATCTATGAATGATGAAGACCACCTTTCTTATTTGTCTCGTTGTTTCGAAGTATGCCGAAAATATAAGCTCAAACTAAATCCAAACAAATGATGCTTCGGGATCAGAAGTGGAAAGTTTTTAGGATATTACGTTTCAGAGAAAGACATTGAGGTTAATCTTGAAAAGGTGCAGGCTATCATTGATATGCAACCTCCGAGAAACAAAAGAGAGTTTCAAAGGCTTACTGGCCGGCTAGATGCGCTGAGCAGGTTTATTTCGAAATCCACAGACCGAGCCTTACCTTTTTTTAGAGTGCTAAGAAAAGCAAGCCATCTAGATTGGACCGAAGAATGCGATCGGGCCTTCTCTGAGCTGAAGACTTATTTAAGCACTCTCCCGGTGATGGTAAGTCCAACTTGTGATGAACCGTTGGGGTTATATCTTGTGGTATCAAAAGTTGCCGTCAGCGCAACTCTGGTAACCATACGAGACGACATTCATAGACCTATTTATTATGTCAGCCATTCTCTGGTATCTGCGGAAACCAGGTACTCCACATTGGAGAAATTCATGTTAGCTTTGAAAAAAGCTGTATCAAAGCTGAAACATTATTTTGAAGGCCGAACGGTCTATGTTTATACAGATCAACATCTGAAAGTGCTCCATAAACAGAAGGATTTGAATGAGAGATTGGCAAAATGGGCTATCAAATTCAGTGCTATGTATCTGGAATACTTGTCTCGAAGAACGATCAAAGCTTAGGTTCTAGCCGATTTTGTGGTTGAAATGACCCGATCGGCCATCTATCTTAACCAAGAGGATGATCGATGGACGATCCATGTAGATGGGTTAACCTTAGAGGGAAGAGGAACGGGCATTACCCTGACAACGGTACAAGGTGATCTTATTCATTCCGTAGTCAAATTTTCCTTTGCAGGAACAAATAATGTGGTAGAATATGAGGCATTATTATCAGGAATGACCTTGGCTCGAAAAATAGGAGTTAGCAGAGTACGAATGTTCTCAGACTCGAAGTTAGTAGTAGAAAAGTTCGCAGGGAGATTTGAAACTCATGATCCAATGATGAGGTTATATTGCGCCAAAGTTCTGGAATTATCCAAAAAGTTCAGTGAGTTCTCTCTAGACCATGTGCCACGGGAGCAGAACAAGGTTGCCGACACACTCGCCAGATTGGCCTCGGGCATACCTGACATAGAGCCAAGCACTATTTCGGTCCATATTCAGGACAGACCTTCGGTCGAGATTCCAGTGAACGAACAGTCTATTGAAGAGATCGAGGCTCTATGCCATGAACTCCAGGGCATGAATACTAATGCTACTGAATCTCCGGGAGAACCCAATTGGATGGACTCCTTTATTAAATACCTCTCAAACGGCTATCTCCCTGAAAATAAGTTTGAAGCCAGGAAAATAGAGGTCCGGGCTTAGAGATTTACCTTAGTCGACGGACGCTTGTTTAAAAAGAGTTTTGAAGGCCCGCTTCTGCGCTGTTTATCTCCTATTGAGGCTGAAGCCGTCATGATTTATGTTCAAGAAGGGATATGCGGCATTCATTCAGGGGCTCGATCTTTATAACCACTACATCATTAGAGCTTGATACTTTTGGCCAACATTGCTTGCTGATGCCAAGCGATACACTAAACGTTGTGCCATATGTCAATACTATGCTCCACTCCTGCAATTTCCTGGGGCTCCCTTATCGATTACCCCATTGCCTTGTCCGTTTGACAGATGGGGGATCGACATTCTCGGACCTTTTCCTCGGTCAATAGGGCAAAGAAAATTATGTATCGTAGCGGTGGAGTATTACTCGAAATGGATTGAAGAAGAAGCATTAGCCATCATCTCAAAAAAAGTAGTCATGCACTTTATATGGCGAAATATTGTGAGCCGCTTTGGGATTCCCCGAGCGCTCGTATATGATAATGGGACTCAGTTCCGCGGAAAGAGCATACGGGATCTATGCACCAAGTTGGGCATCATCCAGCATTTCTCATCAATAGCCCATCCCCAAACTAACGGACTTACGGAGGTATCTAACAAGGTTATCCTGAAGGGATTGAAAACCAAGTTAGAAGATTTGTGAGGTAAATGGCCCGAACACATCTATGAGGTCCTATGGGCATACCGAACTACACCTCGTTCAACAACCCAGGAATCACCTTTCTCATTGGTGTATGGGACCGAAGCTGTTAGCCCGGTGGAGGTTGCCATCCGATCACCTCGGATCTCTCAATACGATGAGTATATGAATGGTGAAAGGAGATTATTGGACCTCGAGATGATCGAAGAAAAGAGAGATGCAATTTATGCACGGATGCGTGCTTATCAGCGAACTATAGAACGGGCCCATAACAAACGAGTCCTCCCAAGAGAATTCTTTGAAGGCGATCTCGTCCTCAGAAGTATTAAAGTGCAGAGGAATGTTGGAAAGCTGGACAGAAATTGGGAAGGACCGTATCGAATATCAAAGAAATTGGAATCAGGTGCGTATAAACTTGAAACATTGGATGGTATAGAGGTCCCCCGAACTTGGAATGTCATGAATTTAAGGCGATATTTCTTGTGAATCTTCGATTAATGTGTTTGACTCAATGAAATACATTCTCTTAAACGTAAGTAGAAAACAAGTAAGTACAAATACAAACTATTTCTAATGGAATGATGGACCGATCTTGAAGTTGGGTGGCTTAGGACGAATCTGGACTGGTGACCGAAAGCTTCTTGTCCGCAAGGCTCCCAAGTTGTAGTGACCGCTCTGACAAGTCAGATGCTCTTGCACTTGCCCAGCCCCATGGATGAGTTGTGATTCTCCCAGAACTCATTACGAACTAAAACACTCCTTTCAAATGCATTCACTCTTTAGGAATGGCCCTTTGTACCTATGAAATTTGCTACGATAAAAGGAATGGTAGTAAGCATATCGAAACATAAGATCGGTACTAATACAAGACGTATTATGAGCAAAGCTTGGCCAACAAAACCTAAGGGACTTTATTAGAACAAAGGTTCGGCCGAAGCTCGTAAAAACTCATATTAAACGCAGACTACGCCTATCCAATCAAGTATCGACTCCAAGGACAGAATAAGAGTGACCCATACACAATGTAAAATGACCGATTCGATCAGAATTGATACGAATAAACCAAACATAATGTCTGGGACCTAGGGTTAACTCCCTGTAAGCGTCCCCGATCTTACACTTGGTGATTAAAACAACTTTGTTAACATAAAACTTATTAGTTTATTGAGAAGTTCGTTATATTACTTCGTTCTGGTAATTAAAAGGATAAGAATTGAATGAAAAGAGTTATATTGAAAATAAGAAGTAAGGCAGATACAAAGTACAAAAGAAATCTAGCTAATCTGCCCCTCTTCTCTATCTTCAATCTCCGGCTCCTGCGGTTCGGTCCGGGCCGCGAGCTGCTTCAGTTCTTCTTCCTGATCGGCCACCTTTTGGTTGACCGCTCTCTCCATCTCTTCAAAGAGGTAGAAGAAAGGGTCTTCTTCCAGAACAGGTTCTTCCAAAATTGGAATAACCTGAAAATTGCCATCTTTTTCAAGTGGCTCGATCATCTTCCATCACTCGTCCGAAGGGGAAAGCCCGAACTGCTGAATAACTTGCTCACGCATGTTATCCAAATACTTGGCAGTGTAAACCCCATGTATGTTATCCGCTAAAGCGAATAACAAAGGGGACCGAGCGAATCACAGAACCGCTTCCCGGACCGAACCTTCGGTCGAAGTACGGGCCATTGTCAACTCCTCTTCCAAGGCCGTCTTCTCTTCTTGGGCCCGAAGGAGAAGCTCGTTCAGCTTATTCCTCTTCTCCTGGGCCCGACCTTGGACTTCGTTGATTTCTTCATCTTTGGCCCGCAGCTTGGCCTCCAGGTCGGCAATACGCCCCTGAGCTATTTGTCAAGACTTCTCCAGCTCAGAGACTTTATCGGCTAAGAGCGAGACCTCCGTCCTGGCCCTTAGCAACTCATTGTCCAGTTGGTCACGGTCCTCCCGTACCGTGACCAACTCATTATGTTTGATCTCAACTTGCCTTTTTGCAAGGTCAAGTTGATCTTGGACTTGTTGGGATACAACGCTACCACCCTGGTTCTTCTCCACGGTGATAGCAGTTGTGAAGGCTTTCCACAACATCTGCATAAGATAACACATTTTAAAAGAGGAAACTTCGGGCCTTCATGTTAAGTTAAAATTACCTTAGTGGTGAGGTCGAGGAAGCCTTCCATAATCTCTTCCCCAGATACATCCGCATGGATGTTCTCTGGGTTCTGCTCTCCATAATGGCGGAAGTCCTTTAGAAAAGCACTCCTCCAGGAGATCAATTTCCTTCCCTTGCTGAACCTGTCCAGCAGGCCCAGAGCAACTCCCCAGTCGGAGTTAGTCTTCGGGCCCGATGCAGGTTCCTTCAAAACGATCCCCTTGGTAGGGACCGGAGCGCTATCCCCCCTTCTCAGCCTTTTCAGCTCCTGCGGGGCTTCCGCTTTGGTCGCCCTTTTCCCATTTCCTAAGGGGACCGGCGACAGGGAGACGTTCGCCTTAAGCTGAGGACCGGGGAGAACCTTCTCCACGGGAACGACTCCCTGCAGCAATAAAGCAATAGTTTTAGTACTAATGAAGGAGGCATTTCCGATTCGATAGAGGCTGGATAAGCTCAAAGAACGAATCCGACCCTTTATCACCTCCTCTACCACTCCAAATACCAGAAACGCAGGCCCTTCTCCAGTTGAAGGCTGCCCTGTGCAGCGAAGGGTCAATGTGCCCGCGTCGGTTGTTTGGATCGGGGGGTTCTTGGACCCCGAAGGGACCAGCGTACCCCCCGTTGCTGATTCACTCCCCTCAGCGCTGCCCGATGCTTCGCGTTGTCCTTCAGTAGGGCGGACCGAAGTAGCTGCCATGCGTTTGAAACAGGAGCTAGGCATTGTCTCAGTCGAATTTGCAAAACAAATACATAAAAATCAGGAAAGGATAAAGTAAAAACATTACTTCATACCCGATCCTTCTGATGAATCCGAGCTAGAAAAAACCCCCTTCGGGGCTGGGGCTCCGGCCCTACCCGCAACACCTATTTCTATTAATCTTCTCTCCCGAAGTAGATCTATTCGTCTAAGGCGTGCTTCGTGAGGGAGCAACATCGCAAGCGTATTTGCGGTGTCCGTACGGGAGGGGTTGAACCTACTTCGGTCCAACTGACCTATGCGTGGGTGGGTTAGGCTCGGCCATACTTTCAACATATCCTCTTTGAGGACTGTTATCCACACATAACAGGCCTCCCACGCATAGAGAGACTCTTATTTATCTATAATAGCGCACTCTTTGGTGCGCACCGTTATATAATACAACTTGCGGCAGCCTAACAGACATTTCCCCTTTCGGGATCCTACCAAGAACAGGTTAAAGAAATGTTCTAGGGTCGGGGCCCGATTCTGTTGGTGACAATAAAAAATGAATGTTACTATATACACATAACTGCCCGGGAATAACGCAAAAGTGGGGCAGTGAATTTCTTTAAGCACGGCCGCTACAAAGGGATGTAGCGGAAAACGAAGCCCGTGTTGGAAAATGCTGTGATCACACTCAAAGCACTTATTCTCCCCGGACAAATTGATGATCTTATTGTTGACCTAACAGAAGTAGATGCAGGTGCTAATGATATCCACTTCAGTGATTAAACTCTTTGGAATATGTTCTTTTTAGACCTTAAGCTCAAAAGGGAAAAGCCTATCCTCTGCCTTTCTGTGTTAAAGCATGATGTATGCTTTTCTAATGAAAGTCTAGATCTTCTCTAATTTGCCCTGTTCTATTGTCACTATATATGAACAACTCATAGCAGTATTGTGCGTGTTCTTCTGTTGTTATGAAATGTTTCCTTAGTTCATTCTCTGTTCTTCTTTTCTCTTATGATTCCAGTTACTTAAATGCTTCCATGGTTGCTTGACCAGTCGATACATGAAGATAATGCTCAACACTATATGCAACAACCAAGCCATAAATGCATAACCACAACAGCATAAATAATACCAAGCATAACACAAGCATGAAAAAAATCCAGCCCCTTAAAACCATTATCAACCTTCCCCTTAATTCTATCAGCCCGCACTTTAAAGAGGCGTAGCTAACTGGAATAGCAGATGCCGGCACATTCATTTCCGCTGGAAGGAAACATGGAATATCTTCCCGTCACTTCCAGATAGAATAATGTGCCGGAATTGAAAATCTAGACCTAAACTCCTCAATAACCAACTCAGACATGGAAGGGTATCGCATTTTGTGAGGAGCCATAAGTGTATACCTTAAGAAAAGTGGATTGAAAGGGGTTGAACGTGAAATCGATTGAGGGCACAGAGGGCTTGCTGCAGTTTTTCATTTGCGATAATGACGATGAGGAAAAACATTGCTCGAAATCCCGATTTAAATATTAATCTCCCAGCCAATGGTGAGTCGCCACGTAATACTGCCCAAGACAGTGACAGTACAAAGCGCACTCATCACGCCTCTTGAACTATCGAATGTGAAGAGGCGCAGATCGGGATATTAATATTTAAAGAATAACAAAGATAAAACTATAACTTAAATATACGTTATTTGGTTTTAAACTCAATTAATTTCTATGCTAAGGGAAAGATCGGTCCCCTGGACGCTCAGTGCCTACAGGTACGGTCCCATGTTCTCATGAATGTGCAGACATCATGTGATCGGCCTTGTATCACCTCTACGATGGCAATCAAGCCCAAGGGGCTAGTGATGTGAACTGTAGGACCAGGTTCCTTGTGATGGGCAATACCCATTAATTATTGGGCTAACTCAAATGGTGGAAACGAATTCTTGCAACCCATTTGCACACTTAAGGAAAAACGGCCCGATATTTAACGAGAGGACCGAAGATAACCTTAGGCGAAATAAAGTGTTTTATGGTAACTGGCTCCTTGGTTCGGTCCGAATGGTTACAGGCTCACGTTTTCCACGCTTCGGGCCTCCACACGTTTACCACGCTTCGGGCCCGATCACACAGACCACGCCTCGGTCCCAACCTTGTTTTACATCCCGCGATAACAACCTCTAACAAACCTGTCAGAGACGGTTACAGAGCGTGATTTACACACGCTGTTAACTCTATAAATACAGAACGCGACGACGGAAAGAACATGCCGTTACCCTGCCGGAGTTCTTACTGCTTTCTTTTCCTTGTCATTTTCATTAAGCCTCTGTTATATTCGTTATGAATTATTTGACTAGTGAACAGACTAAGAGTATAATCTACTCTTAGTCAAGTGGTTTTCACCCCAATTCCTGGGGTTTCCACTATACATCGTTGTGTCACCGTTTATTTCTAGTTTTTAATCGTCTTCCACAACAAAAACAAATAAGAACCGAGTTCGTTTGCTAAACGAACCGAACGACTGTTGGTACCTCCTAAAAAGGGACCATAACAAACATAACAGAATTATTTGTAATAGAAATAGCAGTGATTGAATTGATTTGATGTTTATCAAATAATTTAAAATATTTAATTTTTTGAATATAATACTTCTGAGGACGAGATTGCTATCATTATTCTATTTAAAATATTGAAAAACTGAAACTTATTAATTAAAAATAAGAAAATTGTATAATTTAATAATAATTCATTTATTTTTTTAAAATATTATATGTTTGTAGTTTATTAGGATAAAATAAATGAATGAATGGTATTTCAGTTAAATAAGCTATTATTTTAGAAATACTAAAACTTCCGTACATCTTATTTGTATACAAATAAAATGATTGTTGACCAAAATGTTTTCATTCACCTAATAGACAATGTCAAAATATAATTTCATCCATATTCTAAAATTTGATTGAATTTCTAAAATATTTATTGGATGATATAATTAATTTACAGTCTCAATATCAAATGATATTCTTAAAATCATTCATAGTTATTATTTTATTAAAATTCTCATAATCTTGTTTTTATATGTTATGATATGTTTTTATAATAAATGTTATTTTTAAAAATTTTGTCAAATTTCTGGGTATTTTAAATAGCTGAGAAATATTATTTCGAATAGGTTTTCATATGTTTCACACCGTGTTTTCATACCAATTGTAAAATCAAATACCGGCATTATCTATATTTTATTCGATACCTAGTTGTAAAATATTTTATACATTCTCAATCTATTAAAGATTATTGCTTTGCATAATTCAATACGGTCAATTTTAACATAAGTTATGGTTAATCTATCTAACTTAGTAATCTATTTAATTGGTTACAGATTCAACTAATTAATAATTTAATAACATTTTTGAATTCAACTGTAAAATTAATTCGTATACTATACTAATCATATATAATTTAAATAATTACATTATATGCATTAAAATTCTAATTATTAAATAAAATAGATCAAATCAAACTATCGCATCACTGCTATATATGAAAATTTTTTTGTTCAGTGTTAAAAAAAGATGGTTGGTAAAATAAGTAACGAAAATATAAGAGTTCAGGCCTGACATTATTAGAGTAATTTTTTCCCTATAGATACACAAAACCATAAGGGTCATAAAAGAGCATTGTAGGCTGTAAGTCATGATCCATAATCCCGTGAAGAGATGGTTTAATAATGACTTAATTTAAAATTATTGTTAACTTTTTATAGATGATCATTGTTAATTATTATTATCAAGTTATCATTCATTGGGTACATTTGAAACAACGTTTTGATAAATAGCGGTGATATGAGATGATTATACTGTGCTGTGAGGTGAACTGATCGTGATTTAAAATAACTATTTTTGAAACAACGGTACAGTGATCGTGATGTCATAAAATGACTTTTTTACTATTATTTTTAAATAATTTTATATAACTTAAAAATTATATTTCAAATTATTTTATTATAATTTCGTTATGTCAAAAACTATATTTTTAAATTGTAATATATATTTTTATAATTTGAACATATAATTGATAGAATATAAGAAGTTCTTGATCAAAATTATTTTTTTTAAAAATTTAATTATAATTTACCATATGTAAAATTGATATTTGACAGATGTGTTCTACTGACCGTTAGGTTAAATCAACTTTGAATTCACCGATGTTTTCTGCGGTCGCACGAATGCATTAATTAATAATGTTTGGTTAAAATAGAATACAACTACAACACGTTCACCGAACAACACCATTGATTTAATAAAGATTCATTAGTGGTTTGATAACGTTTCCAAAATCATTCAATGATCTTGTGATGATTCCACTTTAATGAACAATTAATTTATATTGAGAAAATTACACCTAATGGATTTATTGAATGTATATTGTTCAATTTTATTCTAACTTAATTTTTTAAAATATTAAAATTAACATAAAAATGATATATTAAAAGAGAATATGATTTATAACCAGTTGACAGGTCATTAATAAATTAGTGTTTGATATGTATTCGATTTTTTATATTCGATTCATCTCTTTCATTAACGTGTTTGCATCCTCTAGGAGTCAAAAAGTTAAATATTATTTGAAGTAATTGTTTCTTAAGTAAAGTTTCTTTTTATTCATATAACATTAGCTTTTACATGACACTCAATCATTGTTTTAAAAATTGTTACTAGTAGAATAAGTTTGAATCAATTTTATAGAAAAAAAAATAATAACATTTAAAACAAAAAGATTATTTATTTCAAAATACTTTTTCTTTAAAATTTTATAAAATATGCAATCAAATAAAAAAAAGTATAAAAAAACAAAAATTTAAACTTATTTTTGCAATTAAAGAAGTAGAGTTTTATTTAACAAAAATTCAAATATCAAATAATAATAAGAAGTGAAATAAGAAAAACTCATTTAACTTAATTTGAGATTGATCTTCATAATGCTCTTTCATACGATTTGTCTAAATCCTAGATCTAAAAAAACTACTACTAAGAAACAATTGCATATTGATATAAGTAAAAAGAAGAAACATAGAGATTTTGTATTTAGAACAAAGAATATCATTAAACAAAGAAAAATTGATTTGGTAACCAGTTTTTGGACAAAAAACATGTTCGAATCGATGTTTAAAATATTATTTTAATCGGTTCGAATGTGACGATTGGTGGAATGGGTCGATTGGCCGGTTGTTTTTAAAACCATGCACTCAATAAACGTTTAATGTCTTTGAAATTACACGAATTTCATTTTCCTAGAGCCGAAATGTTCGTCTCCCACTCTCGAGAAAACTCAAGTTTACAGCAATAGCGAAGGTATTTCTGCTGTTTTTGCCAGATGATTCCATCTTCCAGAGTTCTAGGGCTTCTGTTTCTGATTCATTCTCATAGTATAACCTTTTTTGTTGGTTTTTTGGATCACTTATCATTGCTTTGTTTTTTTGTGAAATTACCGTGACGCGTAATTTTACGGTAGATTTTAATTTTGTGTGCTTATTTTGTGTACTGATACTTACCTGATTTGTAATTCGTAATTTGGTACTCAAAAAAGTAAATTATTTTTATTGGAATTAGAATTGGAATTTGTTTGTGAGAAAAAAGTGTGGTTTGTAAGGTTTTTCGTTGAAATGTAGTTAACTACATGGTTTTATTTCTAGTATTTTGTGTGTGTTTTCTTTGCATTGAAGATATAATTACCCTAAGTCCACTACAATGTGATCTTTATAGTTTGCTTTGTTTTTTTTTTTGAACGGAAAGTTTGCTTTGTTTTTTGCGTATAGGATTCTTCTGTTTGAATGCCTCTGATATTCGATATGAATCGTTCTTGACATTATCATGCTATAACGAATTCAGAATTCGTGTTTCCTCACTTTGATTGCCTTCAATGAATTAGATTCGGTTATCCATGATAATTATTTGCATTTAGAATTTGTGGATATGATATTGCTTTCGGTTCAAATTAACACTTTCAGAGTTGATTTAGTTTTGTTGTTGTAATCTTCCGGTGCTGCTTTTGAATTTGGAGTGCTGAACGTATCTTTAACTATTCTGCATTATAGGGTTTACCGTTAATGGATTCAAAAATGCAAAATGGCGAACATCGACACATTACGATTAAACTCTGGCCACCAGCCAAAAGCACAAGGCAGATGCTCGTTGAAAGATTGAAAAATAATCTCTCAACTTCAACTGTTTTCACCCAAAAATATGGGATTTTTTTTATTACTGATGCCGTAAAACATGCTAAAATTATCGAGGAATCAGCATATTCCGTTGCGCATCAACGATATGAACAAAAGCCAGATGGTGGTGGTAGTTCAGCTGTTCAGTTGTATGCAAGTGAATGCAGTAAGTTAATGTTTGAAGTTCTCAAGAAGAAGAAGGTTTCGAAGGCTAAAGTTATTCCCGTTTCGACTGAAACTTCTTTTGATATTTCAAAAGGTCAGCGAGCATTTATAGAAGAAGATGAAGCTCAAGTGCTTTTAAACCCCTTAACGGAGCCCGGAAATTCATACACTAAGATCTGTTTTAGTAATAGAAGCTTTGTTTACGGAGCAGCTCGTATCGCTAGACCTATCTTAACATCCATAAAGAAACAGCTTAAGGCGATAGATTTATCGGATTTTGTTGCTGGAAGACCCGAAGTTGAAGCTCTCGATGTCATGAGAATTTTTTCCGAAGCTCTTGAAGGCTCTTCCCTAAGGTATCTGAATATTTCTGACAATGCATTGGGAGAGAAAGGAGTAAGAGCATTTGCTACCTTATTACAATCACAGGTTTGCTTAGAAGAACTATATTTGATGAATAATGGGATATCGAAAAAAGCTGCTCGTGCTGTTAGTGAGTTAATTTCTTCGACGAATAACCTTCGAATCCTTCACTTTCACAACAATATGACTGGAGATAAAGGGGCATTCGCCATTTCTGATATACTAAAACATTGCCCTTCTCTCGAAGATTTTCGTTGCTCATCAACTCGT
The DNA here is from genome assembly GCA_009725065.1 of Utricularia reniformis. Classification (NCBI taxonomy): domain Eukaryota; kingdom Viridiplantae; phylum Streptophyta; class Magnoliopsida; order Lamiales; family Lentibulariaceae; genus Utricularia; species Utricularia reniformis. The sequence goes on from RWGZ01000566.1 coordinate 134,368, forward strand.
GTTTGTACCGAAGGTGGCATCGCCTTGTCTGAATCACTTGGACTATGTATGAATCTCAAGAAACTCGATCTTCGTGACAATATGTTTGGTGTAGATGCTGGTATCAAGTTGAGTGAAACACGTCGAAATCACAAAAACCTCTCTGAAATATATTTGTGTTACCTAAATCTCGAAGATGAAGGAACAATTGCAATAGCTAATGCTCTCGAAGAATCTGCTCTGTTACTAACCGTTTTTGAGATGGCAGGGAATGATATAACAAGGGAATCAGCTCCAAGTTTAGCTGCTTGTATTTCGAAAAAGAAGTCATGTTTAGTGAAGCTAAACCTATCGGAGAACTATTGAAGCTAAAAGGACTGATTAGCTGAACGTGGAAAATCTGATCATGGATCCTCTCCTGCACCAGAGCTAAACTAAGCTCTGCTTATCCGCTGCGCAACTGTGATCCACTTTCAGCCAAGATCAGCAACCAAGATCTGCGTGCAATGCTTAAGTTCGTTTCCTTATTAGTGTTAAGTTACGATTTGGCTGTTCTTAAATGCTAGAGACTCATTTCAATTCAATTGTCTGTTTGCATTTTGCTTATTCTTCGAGTAGAATCTCAGATCAAGACTTGTTCAAACTTTGCATTCAATGTTTGCGTTTGTTACAAGATCATAAAACCAAACCATAAAATAAATACATCAATCCAACAGAAAGCTAAACTCGTCGTCTCTGCTTCGCCCACTTGCGTCCACCAGCAGTCTCCAAAGCTTCAACTGAGTCTTCCACCAGCAGTCCTCAAAACTCCAACAGATTGGTATCGGAGCTATCTGGTTCCAAGATCTTCATGGTTGCACAAGGGACAATGGGAGCAAGTGGTCCAAAATTTGACGGCAAGAACTTTCACACCTGGATAAAACAAATGGAAGTTTTCTTGAGATCGCAGGATTTATGGCAGTATGTCGAATTTGGAAACGAAGCTTTACCTGAAGCATCAAATCCGCGCCATGTCCAGCAAAGAAAACACTACGCGGAGGAAGTTGCCAAGTCCTACAGAGCTCTGGCCGTAATCCAAGCATCCTTGGAGAAACTAGTGCTGAGCAGAGTGGTGTCATGTGAATCTGCGAAGGAAGTGCAGGATGCTCTAACTGAGATATATCAGGGAAGTTCACGCCATAACAGCAGCAGGATTGGAGCGAAAAAAAAGGAGATCGATAGGTTGAAGATGGAAAACACTGAGAACGTGGCTGACTTCCTAGACAAAGTCATGATATTGGTGTCTGAAATCTCACTCCTGGGAGGTTCCTTTGATGAAGTAAAGATTATGGAAAAAATCATAGAATCATTACCTCAAAAGTATGACGAAAAAATGTTCTCACTTGAATCCATTCATGGAGATATGACCACCAATCTAACGGCTCAACAACTGGTGGATGAACTCCACTCTGTGGAAATAAAATGGGAGTTACGATCCAATGAAGCAACAAAGCTAAGCATTGTCCATGGAGGAAGTGAAAATGCTTTTCCAGCAAGAAATTACACGGGTTATTAGGGAACAAACAACAACAAACCATACACAAACTCAAGAGGAGCAGAAACATCCAAGTTACCACCATGTGCCCATTGTGAACGAACAAATCACCGGGAGAGCGCATGCTTCTATAGGCCAAGCGCTTTCTGTTACAACTGCAAAAGTCATGGACATGTCACGCGAGTATGCAGAGCACCTGAAAGTGAGCAAGCACAAATCACTCACACCAACGAAGCTGAAGTAAAAGAGTAGATAGTAGATGTAAATGCTGCTCTGGTAGCAAAGGCGAACTTCCGTTGCGCTGTAACTCTGCTGGATGAAGTGAAATGCCTCCTTGGTACTGAAATCACAGAAAGCTGGATGTTGGACAGCGGCTGTTCGAATCACATGACCGGTAATGAAAAATTCTTCGCCAACGTGATCGAAACCTCTGGGGGAGTGGAAATTGGAGACAAGCGAGTAGTCCCTGTAACTGGCAAGGGCACGATCAAATTCTCATAAAACCTAACGTTGGACAATGTTCTTCTGGTACCTGAAATCGGATACAATCTACTGAGTATAGGGCAACTAATGGAGGAAGGATTCAAACTGACCTTCGAAGCCACCTGCTGCTCAGTATTTAAGCCAAATGGGATGCTACTCATAAAAGCACCAATGTCCAAGCGGTGCTTCTATGTAGATCCACAGGGAAACTCGGCCAAATGTATGTCTGCAGTGGAGCAATCTACCAAACTGTGGCACAAGAGAATTGGTCACATAAGTAAAACGAGACTGATAAATTTATTGAAACTCAAGCTTGTTCATGACCTCCCTAAGCTTGCGTCCGTTGATGAAACTTGCAGCATCTGCTGCAAAGGATAAATGGCCAAACTTCCGTTCCCCTCAGGAGTCTCCTGGCGCTCAACCAAACAGTTGGAATTGATACACTCAGACCTCTGCGGCCCAATGTCAGAACCTTCACTGAGCGGAAGCTTATACTTCATGACACTTATTGACGACATGAGCAGGTTCTGCTGGACGTATTTTCTTCCAAATAAGAGTGACTTATTTGATGCTTTCAAACACTTCAAGAAGGAGCATGAAAATCAATTGAACTCCACTATCAAAATTCTGAGAACAGACAACGGAACTGAGTATTGCTCCAAGGTCTTCAACTCATTCTTGAGTGATCATGGAATTGTGCATCAGAGAACTGTCCCCTACACGCCGGAACAGAATGGAGTGGCGGAACGAAAGAACAGAACGCTGTTAAACATGACCAGATGCCTGCTTTTGGAGAAACGCATGCCAAAATCAATATGGGCCGAAGCAATAAACACCTCCACGTTCCTTCAGAACAGAATCTCAACTAAAGCCTTGGCAAAAAAAACTCCAGTGGAAGCGTTAACATGCAACAAACCTTCACTCAAGAACTTACGAACTTTTGGGAGCATTTGCTACACTCTAATTGCGGCTGAAAAAAGAGATAAGCTGGGAGACAAATCTGAAACTGGGATTTTTGTTGGATATGGAGCCCTCAGCAAAGGTTTCAGAGTGCTCAACCCGATAACCAACAAAGTTTATATAAGCAGAAGCCTTACCATCGATGAAACCAAGAGATGGGATTGGTTAAATGGCTGCATCACCACTGATCAGGAGACTTCCCTCACCACTGATGACTGCAACATAATTGACAGCCACACGTATAATGATCAAGTGGGATCAAACACTAGTGATCAAGTGGGATCAAGCACAGATACAGACCAAGGAGGCGAGGAATCCATAAGAGGAACGAGAAGTCTGGTAGATATATATGCTAGATGCTTGTATACCGTCTCTGAGCCGACATTTGTGGAGGAAACTCTATTCAATGAAGGCTGGAGAACCGCAATGGAGGAAGAATTAAGAATGATCAACAAAAATGGAACTTGGACACTCGAAAACAGACCTGCAAATCAAGACGTGATCGGTACCAAATGGATTTTTAGAACCAAGCTAAATCCAAATGGAAGTGTGAACAAGCTTAAGGCGAGATTGGATGTCAAGGGCTATTCTCATATTCAAGGAGTTGACTTCAACAAAACCTTTGCTCCAGTTGCAAGATTCGACACCATCAAGCTATTGATCAGCTTAGGAGCTCAGCTAAACTGGAAACTATTCCAATTGGACGTAAAATCTGCGTTTCTTAATGGCGAGTTGGAAGAAAAGATGTTTGTGGAGCAACCACCAGGATTCATTCTCAAGCAACACGAGCATCAGGTATATCAGCTAAACAAAGCCTTGTATGGATTGAAGCAAGCTCCAAGGGTGTGGTATTCCAAATTGGAAACTCACTTGCTGAACTTGGACTTTAAAAAGGGTATAACAGAAGCCACCTTGTTCTTCAAAGTGATCGGAACCTCAACCACAATAATTTCGGTGTATGTGGATGATTTACTCATAGTAGGAAATGATGAGAAGGAGATTAACAACCTTAGAACAGGGATGGCAGAAATCTTCGAGATGAATGACTTGGGCAGAGTTTCGTATTTCCTAGGACTGGAATTAGTGTATTCACAGCAGGGAATTTTTCTAAACCAGCGCAAGTATGGCATGGATCTAATGCAACGTTACTCCATTACTGAAGATCATAACATCCCTATGACTGGTGGGACTAAACTGATGGCATCGGATGGAAGTCAGCAAGCGGATGCCAAGCTATATAGAAGCATCGTGGGATCGCTAATGTACTTGGGAATTACTCGACCTGATATTATGTTCTCTGTTAGCTTACTATCTAGGTACATGCAGGAGCCTTCAGTGATCCACTTAAACGCGGCAAAGAAAGTCCTAGGATACATCAAACATACTCAATGTTGGGGACTATTGTTCAAAGGTGACACTGAAGTGTTGTTATTGGGTTTAATTGACTCGGATTTTGCAGGATGTATTGACTATTCTAAGAGCACGTCTGGATACTGCTTCACCCTGGGCTCGAGTGTGTTCTGCTGGAACAACAAGAAACAAGGAAGCGTAGCTCAATCTTCAGCGGAAGCTGAATACATGGCAGCGGCTGCTGCGTCTAATCATGCTATTTGGTTACGTGAATTGTTAGCTGAAATTGGATTCATGCAGGTTAAAGCCACCACTATCTTGTGTGACAACAAATCCACGGTGGCTATGATCAAGAATCCGGTGTTCCATGGAAGAACCAAGCACATTAAAATAAAGTATCATGCGGTGCGTGAGGCAGAAAGAGAAGAAAAGGTGGAGTTCGTTCATTGTTCGAGTGAGGAACAGCTAGCTGATGTGTTCACCAAAAGTCTGTTCAAGCCTAGATTCGAAGAGTTACGAACCAAATTAGGAGTTTGTGATGGTGCCACCATCACGGGGGAATATTGAAGCTAAAAGGACTGATTAGTTGAACGTGGAAAATCTGATCATGGATCCTCTCCTGCATCAGAGCTAAACTAAGCTCTGCTTATCCGCTGCGCAACTGTGATCCACTTTCAGCCAAGATCAGCAACCAAGATCTGCGTGCAATGCTTAAGTTCGTTTCCTTATTAGTGTTAAGTTTCGATTTGGATGTTCTTAAATGCTAGAGACTCATTTCAATTCAATTGTTTGTTTGCATTTTGCTTATTCTTCGAGTAGAATCTCAGATCAAGACTTGTTCAAACTTTGCATTCAATGTTTGCGTTTTTTACAAGATCATAAAACCAAACCATAAAATAAATACATCAATCCAACAGAAAGCTAAACTCGTCGTCTCTGCTTCGCCCACTTGCGTCCACCAGCAGTCTCCAAAGCTTCAACTGAGTCTTCCACCAGCAGTCCTCAAAACTCCAACAAGAACGATCTAACAGACGAGGGTGTAATTTTGATAAGCGCACTAGAAGATCATGAAGAGATAAAGGAAGTTAACATTGAGCAATACTCTTTAAGAAGAGATGGAAGTAGAGCTATAACTCAAGCTTTGATCCATTTGCCGACTTTCGAACACTTGAACATTAACGGTAACTTCATCTCTGATGAAGGTGTTGATGAGTTGCAAGGAATATTCGAAGCGTATCCGAATAAACTCGGTTCGTAGGATGAAAATGACCCGGAAGGTGAAGATTGTGATAACAATGGTGATGATGAAGAAAATGATGCTGAGGATGAATTGGAAGCAAAACTCAAGAAACTTGATGTTAATCAATAAGACTAATTGTGCTGGTTTTGAGTTGGGATTTTTGCCTTGGTTTTTGTTAAATTTTACGACGATATGTTCAAAAATCACATTTTTGTTATGTTTCTAGCGATTCACATTAGGGATGTGCAATTGGTGGCTCTAACATATGGGTATTCACTATTTGGTAAAACCCGAATATAGAATTGAATACCGATTTTTTTTATCGAATAGATACTGAATTATGAAATCAGTTCGATATTTGGTTTTTAAATTTCGGCCAGTTTGGTAAAAAATTCGATATTCGGTATTGTACCGAATACTGAATTTAACCTTTTGTTTAATTTAAAACTAATATTTTTGTATTTAATTATATAATTATATATATTATTATGATTAATTTTTTATTTAATTTGATTAAATCTCGGGAAATTCGGTATTTCGGTAAATACCGAACCGAAACAATTCTTTATTTACCGAACCGAACCGACAAAATTCGGTTCGGTATTCGGTAACTAATTTTTTGACTTATTCAATATTCGGTAATTGAAATTCGGTTCGGTATTTACCGAATGAACACCCCTTGTATGAATCATGTCTTGAGTCATATTTTAATTTAGATTTATTGAATCGTGGATTCAATCATCACACCTTAAAGTTGAATTTTTTGCAACAATAGATTCTCAAAATCAATAACATTATGACAGTTATTAGTGGGGGCACTTAGGGTGGGACACCCAACCGTGGAACCGAACTGAACCGATTTTAATCAGTTAAACGGTGTCGGTTATATGGTTAATCGGATTTACGGTTCGGTTTCATGTCGATTAAAACGATTATACGGTCGGTAATCGGTTTATTTAAAAATATCGATTTAGATGTTGGTTAACCGATTAAATGTAAGTATTTTATGTATTTAATATTCTTTTAGGATTACAGTTTTCTTGTTTTCAGATTTAAGTTTTCTTATTTCACAATCTTTCTAATCATGATAACTATTTATTTTGAAAATTATAATATATTGGTTCTTCCAAATTTATTAAATTATATTAGTGTTTATCCGAAATTTTTTATTGTTCATTTGATTATCGAATTTCTTATAATTCAATTTTTCTTGGAAACCGAGTCTTCACTCATTAGTTACGGGAAGTTAAATATGTCTTTTTCTTTGAATGTCTACTATCTATGAATAAAATGAAATGATGAATTCAAAAGAATTTTATTACATTTTGAGATTGATTCGCCATTGTTGTTAAATCGTTATCGAAAGTACAGTGCGAGTTCAATGTTTAGATCTAGATTAACATAGTTCATTTCAAATTACATGAACTTGAAATCAACATAGGTGTATTTATTTTGAAAATTAGAATATATTGGTTCTTCCAAATTTCTCTACTTTTGACTATTTTTAAAAATAGAATAACTCAACAGGGACATATTTGAAAAATAGTAAAATCAAGTTCTTTAAAAAATAGATTGACTATGTAACAAAGTTTGTAAGAAAATTTTGAAAAATTATCGGTTAACCGTCGGTTATAAATTCATAAAACAGTTAAACGGAGCGGTTTCAATTATAAAAAAAATGGGCTACAAAACCGATTAACCGCAAAAGTTTTGACCGTTTAACGATCGAATCCCACCCCTAGGGGCATTGATCTATATGCCTTTTATGGTTCATTATTAAGGATAATAAGACTCATCGAATTCTGATCACAATAAATGATTAAGACTCAGTTTTCAATTTTGAGTTGTTTGTGGGACAACTTATGATTATGATATACTACGAGATACAAACGATTTAACGTGGAAAACTTCAAAATGAATGGGAGAAAAACCACGGTGCCGAGAGGAAACATTTGCAGTCAATTCAATAAATAATGAATAAAACAATACATCATGGTTCAGGCAACAAAACGAAGAAACCATGAGAAAAGATAAGTGATGAGAGCTTCGGAAACCGATATCTCGAACTAGATAAGTGACGGAAGCCGAACCTAAAAACCTCTGATCCAACTTCTAACAGAGATTCAACTCAACAAGGCTAGAGGGACCCGAAGGCCCACTGGGCCTAGCCCAGTAGTTGATTGCATGGATCGAGGGATAGCGTTGCGTGTTATCCATTGCTTCAGGGACCGATCTGATGGATCCGTCCAGACGGTTAAAGCCCACGTGTCATGCGCTCCGAGCTTAACCACGCCTTCCACTATTCGAACCTAATCAAGCAGACTGCACTTCGGGCCAATCCACGTTTTCCAGAATGAGAAAACGACCTTGTCAGAGGCGGTTACATGGCATGGATTACATACGATTTTTACTCTATAAATTCAAGGCTCGACGACGGAATAAGACAGGACCTTTTGGACGCGCAAGATCGGCAAACACCCTGTTGGTTTATTCCTTTGCGTTTTCTTATTTCCCTCATCATTTTCATAAGCCTTCTTGCTTGTAGCGATGAACTATTCAATTAATGAATCGGCTAAGAGCTTTCTCAGCTCTTAGCGATGTGGGTTTTCCCATTTTTTAAAGGGTTTTCCACTCTAAATTTGATGTGCCAAGCTTTCCTTTCATTTTTAATAGTTTCCACCATTTCAAACAAATTCAAACCAAGTTCGTTTTATTACGAACCGGACGCCTGTTGATACCCCTGGTCTTTTGACCACAACAGTTGGGCGTCGTCCGTGGGCACGATTTTTTAATCCCCATTTGAGGTTTCTCCCTGGGGTAGGATAATCAAAGACATGACAACTGGAACTTTGACGAACGATAGTAATGTGCTTCACAACAGCCTTAAATCCCCAACATTCTCTCTGTAGGATTTGTAGGCTGTTGTCAGGAAAGTGGTGCTAGAAATTACGTCAGAGAGAAGAAGAACAGAACCGCCGGCTGTTACAAGCTCTGTTCCTGCAAAATGAGGGTACGAGAGTGGCCCTGAAGCATGCAACTCCGATGAAGAGGAGATTATAAGGTGCGGTGTGACGATGAGTAGGCCGAGATATCGATCTACTCCACCTCGTCCAACTAGAACTCCAACTCCCGTTCCTGGGACTTATCAGAAACGAATGCAAAGGCGTATTGATGAACTTACCAGGGATTTGGAGACCTTGCGTACGCAGAGGGATTGCGGGACCGACCTTGGGCGCAATCCTGGGTTATTTAATAGGGAAATCGAGTCCCCGATCAGGCGGAGGAAGGATGACGACTGGTGGCATAATCTACATACTACCCAAACGTCATCGCAGCAACCCGACGGTGTTTCCGCTGCGTGAATGAATACTAACTAATTTCACGTTAAAATGTCATAACTATCTATAGCCCAATACATCAAAATGAAATATAAGCAAGAATGATATGATGTACTAAAACATGATACAACCTGAATTATTAATCCACAAGTCTCAAATTCTCAACAAAATAATAGAGAAGGAAGATTACAAATTCAAGTAATAATACCAATGAAAAACCCAATTTTATTGATCAAAATAATTTTTTTAAAAAATAAACTATAATTAACCAAGGGTAAAATTGACATTTGGCAAGTGCGTTTTGGTGCCTGTTGGGTTAAACCAATTGTGAATTCACCACTATTTTCTGCGGTCGCACGAACGTAGATATGAATGATGTTTGGTTAAAATGAAATATAACTACGGTACGTTCACCGCAACGAGCGGTGGACTGAGTTTCCAAACAACACCAATGACTTATTCAATTTATTTGAATGTGTGATATCCATCTTTAATATTTCGTATGTACACGTTCTCTTATTGTAATTTCAACTCGATCTTATAATTTAAAACTTTCACTTGGATATTATTGTAATGAACACAAAATAATATTATTAAACCTTTTGTGTCTAAATAAATGAATGAATACACCAATCTTGACTAAATAAGTCCCGGTTTTGTTGGAGTTTTTCCATCCCCTTGATTTTCTAAGTAGTTGTAACTACCTGTCTTTGTAGTTTCGTTCCTGTCTAAAAGTGTTAGAGACAAGGAGAACTTGAGTGATATCAGTAGGACACTGAAATAACTTATATATTTGGTTTAGGCGGTTTTCTCATATCCATTAGTTCGGCTACGAGACTCCGACAACACAGCGGAACTTGAACGGAATGTAGAGGAAGAAGAAGACTTGTGCGGTTGATTTTGAAACTAAAAAAAGATTTTTCAATTCAACTTAGAAACTCTAATACAACACACATATTTAAACATAATATTTGGTCCCAAAACTATTAACATAATCTTAGAACCCCATAACACATTGGCCCAATTTGCTCCCTTCACTTGTACGACATCAGTATTCTAACAGACATGATCTCAAGGTCCGACACTAATAGAAGTTGCATCCACTTAATACTATTGGCTTCAGTTCGTACCTTCGTTTCAAAACTCTTTCTTCGAGGTTGGGTTAGCTCTCGTTTCCCTTTAATTCAAGACGTGCAACTTATATCATAGCTATGTTCTTTGACTCGCTTCATTTACCGAGCTATTGACTACAGAAATTTGTTCGTTCCTTTTCATTTTAAAGACTAGACTTTTGGGGGGTAGCGATCTTATCAAGGAATTGGGTCAACTCCACTAGTGAACTAAATACCCTCATATCGTTGTTGTGGTCTAAAAAATCCTGGTTCCAACAATGACAAGTTCGCAATAAATCGAATTTGTTTTGATTTGTTTAAAATTGGGGAAATGATTATAAACTGCAAATAAAACGATTGACACATCGATTTAATGTGGAAAACCCTTAGAGAAAGTTGAAAAAACCAATGGACTAAGAGTTTGAAATGCTCTTTGACATATATTGATGAAACAGTTCCAGATTACAAGCAGTTGAGACTTATGAAAATGACTAAGGAAAATAAGAAAGCGCAAGGAGTGAAATCGACAGAGTAACATCGATTTCGCGCATCCAAAACGTCATCTTGAGCTAGCCTTTAAGTCTCATATTTATAGAGGGGAATCGTGCGTAGAAAAGGCTCAGTAACCGCCTCTGATAACGTCGTTTTCCGATGACATAAAAAGTTAACACGCCCGAAGCGCATAAAACGTTTGTATGCACGAGGCTCACTGTAACCTTTTGGACTGATCCATGAAACGGTCCCCGAAGCGCCGAATCTTGTCAAACTCTAATCTTCTATCCTGATAATTAATTGAGCATGCATACTTCTTTAGCTATGTGGATTTCGGGTCCTATTACCTTAAATTGGCTAAACCCTTGCCAAATGTGGATCTTGGATCTCCTATGTTCGTCTTCTGTCATGTGGGCCATTCCAGAATGTTTTGGGCATCCTCGAGTTCGGAATATCGGGCCCCAAAACTCTCATCGATCATAAAGCCAACATTAGGGTACAATCTAAATTTTTTTTGCATATTACGAAAATACCATTGAAAAATATTAATAGTCACATTACATAGTTTGATGATTCAGTCTCTAAGTAAAATAATCAACTCTCGTTCTCATTGCACACTTCTATCATTTGTTTGAAGACCAGATCAGAAAACGTACCACTAGAATAATTTTGAATCATTAATCCTAAGAATGTTGAATTTTGAATCATTGAACCTAAGAATGTTGAATTTTGACTATACCCAATAATTTTCACTCAAATCCAAATCATTTCATCGCGACAATAAATATCGGGTCAAATTCCTCATAGTTTTACAATTCTTGCTAAAAATTCTTCATCACTAAATTCGTCTCCAATAATTTGGTATTCCCCCGCGAATGTTGAACTTAGACAAAAATATAGACCAAAACTTCGAATTCTTAACGACATCCATCACTGAGTGTGAAACATAATTGAAATACACTCTGAATCAATTGAAAAAACATTCAAAATTGCTCGACATTTTCAGTAACGTATAAAAAGATGTCGGGAATGATTCCCACAAATTTTATAACAATCTAACGGTGCAATGATGCAAACCGAATAAAATATCAAAAGTGCATTTAACTAGAGGATTAGAAATAACAACTATATACTCAAACAGAAAACCGATATCTTAAATCACCATAAAAAGATATCTTCACTATCTAGCACACAAACAGATACATCTAAAACCATGCACAAATATTTCAGAAAGATCCAATTATGCAACCATGAGATTCGATTTGAAATACCAAAATTACATAGGATAGAAAATAAGAAACAAACAGTTCTTCACCAACGTTAAGCTAAACACCCAAACGAAAATCAAAATCGATCTACATCATTCAGAATGGAGAACAGTACCCGTGGAACAATATACATAAATTGCAGAATGGTCAAACAGTTCAATGACGTTAAAATACAAAATACCAAAGTTGCGCAAATCCAAAAAATATATTATAGAAAAATTTCATCCAAAACTCATGGATAAAAAACTCAATAGGATTAAAAATGTATGCATGATGGTGGAAAATATAAGCAACAACAAAATATAGAATCATTTTATGAGTTATTGTGCAATGAAAGATCTCAAAAAGAAATACGAAAACGAATAAGAAAAACATCGTATATTGCAGTTGGAAAACATTTATGCAAAAGAAATGAAAAAACTATATCCGCTTAGCCTTTGAATCCAATAAATATCAAGTTTTAATGTTTTACAAGCAACAAAATGTTGAAATCAAAAGATAAATGTTTCTTGCGGTGGCCATAATCGTTGGATTTTCAATCTTGAAAAGAATTAACTTACGTCTGATTTTTTAGGTCAAAAAAATCATTCTCTTTTATATTGATGTGTGGTTAACATATTTAAAGAAGGTTTAATTCAATATTCATCCATCAAATTACACAAATTATGATTTTTCATTCTTCAATTTTGAATAATACATTATACATGCCTCAATTAACACATTTTATCAATGTTGATATAAATTGACGAAAATGCACCTAACACATTTTAAAAATCACGGGGTAGATACTCTCTTGATTTATGTTGTGAAAACAATACTTATATGTATAATTATGGGCAAAAAAATATCTACAACCCAAACATCTAATACAAATCTAATGTTTTTATGCCTTAAAATACATAATTTTGTCCAAAAAATTTTTACTTTTACCCAATGTTTTCATATAGGTCCATATCGGAATGATCGGTACAGGTGGTATACCGGTCGGTATGTATTATTATTTTTAAATTTTTTTCTGGGTCAACTCAGAAACTCGATATTGGACGGTACCGATACAAATACTGATGCTGCCCAGTTTTCGTCTCCGGCCGATATGAAAACATTGTTTTAACCTTGTTTATCCAAAACAATATAATATTTGTGCAAAATAGTTTTAGAGTCTCAGCCAAGCCAGAATGAATAAATTAATTTTATATGAAAAGGCTTATAATCAGAACTCTAACCTAAATTTCGTCAGTCGTGTTGATCACAACACATTTTTCTAGTTTTAAAATTAAAACTCATTCTTCTTTTTCCAGTGTACTTGCAATAGAATATTGGGTTTGCACCAAATTTGTCGAGCACGCTGACCGTAAGTTTTGAAATGTTTTAAGGGTATTTTCATCAATTTGAATCAATATTGACAAAATTTGTTAATTGATAGATGTATAATACACTAATCAAAATTGAGGAATGAAAAATGATAATTTGTGTGATTTGTGGACCAATATTGAATTAAAAACTATTTAAAAGTCTAACTCACCCTCCATTTATAAAGAAATTTAAATATTAAACAAGTGTCCAATAGTCTACAAATTACCTAAAAATTCATAAGTCATACATGTTATCTAAATAACTCAGTTTGCGTCCAATATGGACTCAGGAACAACTCTATGTGAATATGTTATATTCCCTTAATAAATTTGTGATATCAAATAATATTTTATTTTTTTGGAATCAACAAATTTTTAAAACACCTTATTCGAATTTATTTATAATAATATATCAATATCGCACCATCCCACAACTACTATATTTATTGAAACATATATTTGGTACGTTTGGAACATCATTTGACAAATAGCGGTGAGATGAGATGACTATAATGTGCTGTGAGGTGAACTGATCGTGACTTTAAAAAACTGTTTTGAAACATCGGTGCTATGATCGTGATTTTATAAAATTGCTATTTTATCATTATTTTTAATTAATTGTGTATAACTTACATATTTATATTGATTATAATAAACTCGTTATTTAAGAAGTTGTTATAATATAATAAGTTATTGATTAAAAGTATAAAAAACAAACATTGACAAAAATGAATCATCCAAATCTACGATCTTCTCCAATCCTCGCTAGTGCAATGCGATCACATATTTCATTCATAACTCGAATCATGTAGTTATCGTGTATGAGTCCAACATCTATATGTGATGGATCAACGAGAATTGATAATTTTATATTTCAATCGTGTTTCATCTCTATAAAGTTCGGATCCTCTTAAACAGTTTTCAGCGGTTAAACGAACGTACTTGTTAATTATCTTACACCAAGGTTAAAATGAAAAAATTTGCGGCACGTTCACGGCACCGAACGTTGAACCGCAATTCCAAAGAACATCATTATAGCATATATCATAATCGGAAGGCTTGGATAAAAACAAACAGTAATACTTAATATATAAAGTAAAACATTGAACATAAATGAAAACCAACTGCATGTTACACCAGGATTATTAAACATTGATATTTAATATTTAAAATATTTATTTCCAGAATTAATTAACTAAAATGATTATTAACAAATGAAGCCATCTTTTTAATGAGAATTTTAGAATTTTTTGCTTCTGGATGCGTAATATGGAAGCAATGTTTTTCTCCGTTGATCTCCACCGTCTCCACTGTTCCTTCCCAACCACTTTCCTTCACTTTTTCGGCGTACGCCCACGCCCTCGGCGTGAACATATCATTCCCCGCCATAGTGATCAACAATTTAGAGCAACCCAGTTTAGATAAGCTTGGAGCACCGGCGGCTATGGGGTTAATTAACGGAGAGTCAATCCCACCGTAAGAATTTGGATAAGCTAAACTCGATATTCTGTAACCCAAATTACCCGGGTCTTGTTCGAATTCTCGTTTGATTTCAGTTGAGCCCCAGAAATAAGGCTGAGAGATTATGGCCCCCGTGATTTTAAGGTTTCCCGGTAATGAATTTGAACCAAGACACATAGCCACGTTGTGGGTTATATTACCTCCGGCGCTATCGCCGGCGATGAAGATTTTGCTGAAGTCTCCGTGATTCGATATCCATTCGTCTTTTATGATGTTGGTTTTTTCTATAGCGTGGGAACAAACCCATTCGAGGCAAGCCCATGAATCCTCGTACGCCGCCGGGAGGCCGTGCTCCGGGACAAGGCGGTATTCTACGGCGACGATGAGGGCTTTTGCATCAGATGAAAAAGCGTTCATGTATGGGAAATCAATAGCGCAAAAAACCGATCCGACGCAGAAGGCACCGCCGTGGAAGTATACGATTATAGGGAATTTTTCCGTTGGTTTGGAGATTTCAGGCATGTAGATTCTCATCGCCGGGAAGATGGTCGTGATGTCTTTGGATGAAACTCCGGTAGTGGGATCCTTCATATCGGGATGAACGTACGGTGAATCCGTAACGCGTTCGAAAGAGCCATCGCTATAGAACTTGAGAAACGGTGATAAATCGTCAATTAGTTCTCTAGATGTGACGGCGGCGACCACATCTGCAGCGGCGGAGACAGCGACGACTGCGTCCTTGAGCATTTCTATTTTTCTTTACACTTGACTTTTGAGTTACTTCAAGCTCACGTGTTACATTTATAGAAAAGAAATCCCCATCCAAATATGGAGTTTTGCGCAAAATACCACCGATTCCAAACGAGTATTGAAATTACCACCATTCGCATTAGCCAATCGAGAATTGCATTTTTTGCGTAATTCGCGATTACCTAACGCGAGTCGTGTTTGACTGAATAAAATTAAAAAAAAGATCAAATTTTTTGTATTCGCTATAGCCTAAATCAACCGCCAAAAGGCGGTCGATTTAGGCTATCGCGAATTGAGGCTTGCGAAACATCCTCAGCCCTTCTTTCTTGCTCGCGTTTTGGTAAATTGACTCGCGTTAGCCTAACGCGAGCAGAAAGACGGTCGCTTTAGGCTAACGCGAATTCTGTCTTACGAAACTGCAGCAACCCTATTTTTCCTTATTTCCTGCGCGTCAAAACCTAATTTATTCTCTGAATCGCGAACCGTAAACCCCAAACGCGACTTCCTCCCGACGAACGTTTTCCGGTTACTCCCGCACGGGCATTCGACCAAACAACTCCGGAGTTATCGATTTAACACCTCCTACTGTCGAAGGTATGTATTTTGGCCATATTTCGGGTTTTTGGTTAGAGCAAACTTTTGATTTTGTTACGATAATTTGTTATGATTCGATTTTTAGTTACGATAGTATTTGCGATAATTTGATTATTTGTTATGATATTGGTTGTTGTGTTTTCTTTAGCTATAATTTTAGTTGGGTTGAATTGACTAATTACAATAATAGTTGTTACAATTGGATTAATTACGACGATATTAGTTGTTCAAAATATGATTTTTTCGATAGTAGTTGCGGTGATTTCATTACTTGTTAATATTTGTTGCGGTGATTTGATTATGTATGATTTTTGTTTCGACGAATTGATTAGTTTTGATGTTTATTGTGAAAATATGATTTTTTTCGATAGTATGCGGTGATTTCATTACTTGTTAATATTTGTTGCGGTGATTTGATTATGTATGATTTTTGTTTCGACGAATTGATTAGTTTTGATGTTTATTGTGAAAATATGATTTTTTTCGATAGTAGTTGCGGTGATTTTTTATTACTTATTGATATTTGTTGTGGTGATTTGATTATATATGATTTTAGTTTCGACGAATTGATTAGTTGTGATGTTTATTGTGAAAATATGATTTTGTTCGATAGTTGCGGTGATTTGATTATTTGTTGATATTTGTTGTGGTGATTTGATTATATATGATTTTTGTATAGTTTTAAAATGACACACCATACCCAACAACCCATCGATTCGAGTGTGTTGACCCTTCAAGAGAGACATTTAAGTCATCGCGTTAAGCGGTGATAAAACTGTCCGGCACTTAATATTCAAGCATTGAGATGGAACCTTAAGAGATTTACAAGTTACACGTAATGTTGCCCAAGTTTTAGATCGATGGGGCTTTTACGGTGTATTTAAGACATCAAAACTACAATTGGACCAATATTTATTGACTGCGTTGATTGAGCGATGGCGTCCGCATACTTTTTTCCTACCTTCTGGTGAAGTAAGTTTCATGTTTGTTTTGTATACAGTTCACAATTAATGAATTTGTTATATTACTTATACGACTTTGCAGGTGGCTGTTACCTTACAAGACGTTTCTGTCATTTGGGGGCTGCCCATCGATGGTACTCCCATTATCAGTCGTAGACGGGTTAGGACAGATTCTGAATGGTTAGGATTCATGAGGGATAGATTGGATTGGACCGCCACTTCAGACGAGATAAAGGGGAGATGTTTCGTCTTAGGTAAGTTAGGGGACTATGTGGTTGAAGCTGCACATGCAGTTAATATGGATTCTACTGGCGATGAAGTATTGCGGTAAAGTTCATATTATATTTACGGTTTTGATATATTAGGTTGGAATAATACATTATTTGTCGCAGTTGTGCTCGTGCGATTGTCGCTTTATTAGTATGCGGAATGTTATTTCCAGACACGCACGGAGATCAGGGTAAGTTAATGTTGCTGGATCTTTTAGCGGATGATGATGAAATCCTCCAATTAAGTTGGGGATCAGCTGTGTTGGCGTACTTGTATCGATGTCTCTGTGAAGGTGCTATGGGACGTCGATCGCTTGGAGGCCCGATGCGTCTGCTAATGGTATTTGAAGTTATTTATTTTTTGTTATAGTTTTGCATTCTTTGGCGTAGATTACATTCTTTCGTTATTTATAGATTTGGGCTTATAGTCGAATACCAAGTATATGTCCTGAACGAGGCCATATATTTCTTAATCATGGTTATGATTAGACATGCAGGATGGTCTTTGGCTACAGGTGTGAAATAATGTATTTCCTTTGCTAATAGGCTGTTGCTATTTGGCATAATTACCGTTTTTATTTCGTAGGTACGTAACGACGATGATACGGACTAGAGTACCAAGCCATCAACTGCTAATATGTCGTGATTCGCTGGATTTAATACGTCGCAATGGGGTAACACTTTGTTTATTTTATTGGTTTAACAAAATATCATTACTAACACTAATTTCGATATTCTTAGTTTAATTGGAATCCATACACTACATTCCCAATGGAGGACTTTAGTCAAGAAACACAGGCTTTGTGGATCTATACCGGGCCGATGATATTTTTTGGGGTTGTGGAACCTCATAATATCGAGCGTGTTCGAAAGCAACTTGGCTATTCCTTCTGCATTCCACGACCGGTCGATTGTCGTTATGATGCCACGCATAAACATTGGAAAGAAACGGGACAAACTTGGGAGATCATTAATTGTGAAGAGGTGAATCATTGGACATCACGCTTTGATTCTCTTTACGATCCCCGAGACGACCAATCATCGGATGATGAATACTTCACTTGATACCATAGGAATGCAGTGCTAATCCTCGGTACAAGTAGTTCAGAATTATCAGGTTGGCGTGGAGGGATTGCACAGCCAGTATTATATGAGGTATTAGGGTCTAGTATGAGTGTTTATTTAAATACTTCTAATTTCATTTTTTTATAAATTAATAGGCAGCTCAGCTCGAAATACTGTCTCAGACTGTAGAGCGTGATCCTCGTTCAGCAGCAGTTCAGATGACCACTGATTCGAGGAACTTATATGGGTACTTATACGGTGGGCAACCTAGGAGTGATACAGGTGCTCCAGATCTGACCACCGATAGTTCCCATGTGCCCCCTACATTTGGTTGTCAGGTACCTTCGTTTCAGACGCTGCCTCCCTCCCTCACCCCGGAACAAATGAGTATGATGTGGTCATTCTACCAGTCGAAGCAGCAGACCCCGACACCTGTTGTTGGTTTCGCATCTACACATGGAGTCAGCTCCTCACACCAGACACGCGAGCACAACGATATACCCCCGATAGGCCCGAGAGATACGCCTATGGAGCCTGAAGGTGAAGATGAAGATGAAGAGCCTTTGACTAGACTCCGAGACGAGTCACCAGAGCAGGTGGTAGGCGAACGATGGGGAAGGCGTACTCGTGCCAGTCGTGCGTGTGGCACCGGTGGACATCTCGGGCAACATGGTAGTGCCGGTCGTAGACGATAATGATTATGTATCTATTATGTATTTTTTTTAAGGATTTAATAGAGTTAAATTTTAGTGATCTCCATTTTGTGTACTTATTTTATAAATAATCAGTATGTGATTAACAATAGTTAAATTTAATTAACATGTACGTAATTAACAAGTATCTAATATAATTAAATTTTTGTGATCTCCATTTTAGTAATTAACAAGTATCTAATATAATTAACAAGTATCTAATATAATTAAAAATCTAAAAATAAATAATGTAACAATTCACAAACAATCAATCATCATTCTATGTGTCCATCTCATTAGGTATTCTAGTTGTTCGAGGCCGCCCCCAGTACGTGATTTCTTCAGGCGATCTTTATCGTGCCAAAGTCTCCAACCAGACACTTCCCACTCGTTCTCGGGACCCAATGGCATAAGATGTAGATCTGCATATTGGTTTTTCAAATGTTCCAAAGTCGGGATCCCTATAATGAGTTCTGTCGTTGGTACATGGTTTATACTGGCACACCGTAGAGCATGTGCACATGGAAGCAAATGCACAATCCATCTACCACAAGAGCAAGTCTTTCTAACCAAGTCGACTGTTTTACGTGTACTCGGACCACGCTCACGTTTTATGCGTTGCACTTCTCCGACTTGCCTATCCGGGTCCCAGTAGTGCATCTCATATGAGTCGACTTGCATTCGTTGTTTTTCATATCACGTTTGCGTTTCTGGGGTGAAGGCCTGAAAACGATAAAACACAATGAGATAACACATCAATTCATAAAAGCAATGTAATCATGTTAACCTGCATATTCCTTGTCATGATCGCAAGTTCATCACGTCGTTTTATGAACAATTTTTGTGTCGTGTAGAATGTTGAATCCACTAAACTGGAAATCGGATAACGGCGGACATTTTTCATCATTCCATTTACGCATTCCACTTGATTAGTAGTTAACGTACCATGTCGGTGTCCACCATCGAAAGCAAGTGCCCACTTGTGCAAATTGCTTTCCATCTCCGGTCGAGTAAGCCATACGTAAGCACGACTACATTTTTCCCTTATTTCTTCCATTAGTGATCTCCATTTTGATTGCAAAGGGGTTGCCCCAGCACGGTAAGCAAGCTTCTTGACCGGCCGGTTTTTTATGTGTGTATTNAAAACGAAACGTTCGAATGTAAACTTAAAACATAGTTCAAAAACATTAAAGTCTAGCAACATAATTTAGAGTGTTCTCAAAAGACCGGACTCTATCACCGGACAACCGACGACCTCCTTCCCATGCCCTTCTCATACCTCGTCCAGGTCACCTACAAAATCTGTAAAGCGGTCACAATCTATTAAAAGATACTTCACACACCCCATGGTTATCTTTTCATTTCTTTAATACACTATACACACACGCGTAGGTCGTTTCTTGTAATCATTTTCTTATTCCCTTTCTTCTTAATCTTTTACCCTTATCATTCCCCTCATCCTTTAACTTTACTGTTGCCGAGAGTAACATGTTCGGTACATGTCCCGCCCAAGCCAACCGTTAGCTGTTGGTTGACTCGACGGGCCATATGCTTCCCTTCCCCGGGTGAGTACTTAGGCGCTACCCCTTTTTCCACCCGAATCCGTTCTGCCCTTTACGTACGTATCTTTCCATTTTTGGAACTTAACGTTTCCTTCATCAGGCATGCCCTTCCTTTGGTGAATCGTGTACTAAGCACGATGCGGGTTCGGTCGGACGGTCCATCCTTCCTCACCCCGAGTCTTATTAACATTTGCCTCGTTCATTCGTGTCTTTTACTTTCTTTCTTACTAACCCTTCCCGTTTTCCTAAGTCGGAACCTTCCCTTAGTACATTGTGTTAACTCCGCTTACCGTTTGCTTTCGCTCGTTATAATCTCTTCGTGCTTCCCTGCATTTCGTAACAGGTCTTAGTACTCGATTTCCGACGTTATTATCTTATTGTTAACTATGTGATTACCGTAGACCCTACGCATCCTTTTCCTCTCACGATCCGGCATTGAGACTCGACTAAAACACCCAAACATAGTATTTCCGAGATAATTCACTTCATCCTTGAAATCTGCGACAATTTGTGCTTAGGACAAAATTCGCGATAACTTGCTCTTCAAACTTTTCGCGATAATTTGCTCTTCAACGTTTCCCCGACAATTTTGCTCTTTGATCAAAATTCACCAAAATTCTCTTTGATCAAAATTCGCGACAATTTGCAAGGCTTAAAATCCGTGACAATTTTCTCTTTCGCGACAATTTTTGTGTTTTTCGGGTTTTTCGCGGATTTTCGTGTCTTAGTGATAATTAACTTGGGTTTGGGCATTCGCACCCATATTTATAGACATTTTAAATTCTCTAATTGACCTTTTGATCCCTCATTTCTTTTTATTTTGACTCCTCATTTATCTTTTGCTTCACTTTTCTATCTTTTCGTTTCCTTTTTCGTTCTTTCATTCCCGTATCCCTCGTTGTTCCATGTGTTGACTTTACCACTATTTTTCCTACTATTGTTCCATCGTACCTTTTCTTGACTATTACACTAATTGGTTTAGAAACTTTGAAAATGAGGTAATTTTTTATTACGAAATAATTTAGATGTTTTTGCTTAGTCTTATCAGGATTACGTTGGGGTAGAGCGGCAAGCTTGTTCACAAAGACTCAATGTTAACACTTATGTGCGACCAATTCATCAGAAAAAATCGAAAGTTCTCCCTAGGAAAAGAGTAGGCCATTGATGAGGAAGTAGAAATTTTGTTGCAAGCATGATTCATAGAGCCTCTCATATACATTGATTGAGTCGTGAATCGAGTGGTGGTCCCAAAGTCGAATAATAACTAGAGAGTCTGCATTGATTGTACATATTTTATAGGTTTTGAGTTTCTTAGTATGTGTTATGGTCTAAAAGATCGGGGTATTAACAGTCAACAAATTCACATTGAATTGAACCGGTTATGTTTCTAATGTGGAAAATGATTATGAAATGTAAGTAAATGAACGACACATAAATTTAACATGGAAAACCCTCTAAGTAAGGGGAAAAAACCACAGGACTAAAAGCATAAAAGGCTCTTAGTCAATTAATTGATAAAACAGTAATGATTACACAAGATCGAAGACTGAAGAGAATGATAAAGGCTAAAAGTAAATGCGTAGAAGGAAACAGCAGGGTAACAAATTGTATTATCGCACGCAGAGGGTCCTCTTGAATTAGTCTTCAAAGCTCATATTTTTAGGCGTGACAGTACGTGTGGTTTGCCCCTATAACCGCCGCTCGCATGTCTTAGTCCCACCATTGAATGTTGAGTAAAGTCCCAGTACTCTTTAGAATCGGTCCCCGAAGAGTGAGACGACAGTTTACCCTTCAGTCCTGTCAAGTATTCGGGCCTTAGGGCATTTTTAAGTTTGGACCTTCGGGCATCTTTACGTAATTGGGTTATAATCACATTATGGATTCCGGGCCGCATAGGTTCGTCTTTTGTCAGCAGGGCCGGCCCAAATTAATTTGGGCCTCCACAGGTTTAGGGTTGTGAGTCCCGGAGCTCTCAACACTAGTCCATCGGGCATTATTGTGATCGCATACGTGATATAAGCCCGATTACTGATTAATAGATTCGTCGGTGATGTGGCCCGATCGTATGTGAAGGCAACCGTACACGAATGATCAGTTGACAAACATTCTTAGGACTGATCCTATACTTGTGAAATGTGCTGAAATTGGAACTTTTTAATGGCTATAACGCGACAATACGATTTAAAATTTTAAAATAACCAGCGCCTTTTAACATTCGGCCAGCTTTTCTAATGCAAGGCGTATTGTCAGGTTGGTATGGCCAGTGTCACGATGCGTGTCAACTTGTCGTTGGCTAATAAAACCGTATAAAACCTAGGGTTTCACCCACTGTTCACTATTGTTCTCATTTGCCGCTTGCGAAAAATTTCTTGAAGTGATTCCCTTGTACTGTTTTGTTATTTCTCAACACTAAATCTCCCTTCTTTCGACTTTTTAAGGTAATTTATGGGAGCTCGTAAGTCAGTTACCCCGTAGTTTCTGAAATCGATCTGGAAGAGATTAGGGCTAAAGTTACAATCCCTGCCCATAATCTCATTAAGCGGGGAAGGGAGGACGTCCTTGCTTTCTGCCTAACTTGATGATTACTCCTCCAGGTTTCATACTAGTAAGTTATGCGTTCGTGAAAAACGGTTTAAGGTTCCGGCTACATCCCTTTGTAGTGGCCGCTCTTCGGGAAATTAGGTGCCCGGCTTATGCTCTGTTTCCCAGAAATAACGTCTACATTGTAGAATTCATTTTTTACTGCAGGAAACGGGGCATAGAACCCACGTTAGAATTATTTTTAACTTACATTTAGTTGGGTCCTGAAAGGGTAGAGGACTCTTAGGACCCACAAATTGTATTATATGGCGGCCCTCAATGCATAGTGCGCCCTTGTTGATAAGAAGGATTCCCTTCATAATTGGAAACGTGTTATGTGTGCATCGGGGTCCCAAAGGATGACTTGTTAGGGATTAAGCCCACCACAACGTATAAACTTATTTGTAAATTAGATAGGAATAAGTATAACCTTTCGCACACCAATATTGCTAACACAATAGCAATGTTCCCTCCCCAGGAGAAGCGCCTTAAGCGCATAGACATCCTTAGTGAGAAGAAATTGTTAGAAATAGGTGTAGCGGGTAGAGCTTCTGCTCCCCCCGAAGGGCATGTTCTCTAGTTCCGACTCATTGGATGAATCGTGTATAGTGTGTGGTTATGTATTAATTTACACACTATGATTCTCATCGGTTTTCTCTATAGGTTCCACAGAGACAATGTCTAGCTCCCAACTCTTAGAAAGGACCGCAGCAGCCAAGGCCAAATTGGCTTCAAGATCTGGGGCTCCCAATTCGGTCACGTCTTGAACTTTAAGGTCAGATTCACTTACCCCCACGAGTACGCTTCTATCTGCCGGAGGTTCCAGCAGTGGGGAATCTGACCCTCACCCCATAGCTAACATAGAGATAGCGATTGCAAAAAGGCTTGAATCCCTTAGTTTATATGCATTGTATAAGATCGGGAACCATTCTCCAATAGGATGTAATGCTATACGGCTGTGTTGCAAGGGGCCATGAGCGTTGAAGACGTTCTCCCAACCTCAGATTTGGGGGAGAACATATCTTATCCTACGGTTCCTCTTAGGAGAAAAAGGGATGCTGCAGAAGTGGGCCCATCCAAGCCTGTGAAGAAGTCAAGGTCGAAAATTCCCCCTGCAGTAGCTCCAATCATAAATAAAGGGATAGTTATCGGGTAGGCGGCCCATGCCACCATCGCTACATCTTCGGTCGGGGATGCAATCCAGGAGATGGTGGATTCTATAAAGAATGCCCTGAACTGGAAGAAGCCATTGGCTTCATGGAGGGGGACTATCTTGGAGGATTATCGAATGTTGGAGAGTAAGAACCCCTCCCCGGTTGATGCCTCGATCCCGGAGATCGTTGGGAGCTTTCTGGATTCCCTGGTTGTGGTAAGTGCCAAAGATCGAACTTGCAATTAATTATATGTTGGTATTTTAATTCTCACTTCCTTTGAAATTGTTACAGAATGCCAAGAAAGGCTTGACTATGGCCTTAGCGGTACAGCTGGGCCGAAGCAATGCTTCGGGGTCCTAGGAGACCATGGATAAGCATACCATAGCTCAAAGGAAAGTGGAAATAAAACATAAAGAGTTTGTGTCTGATCTCGTCTAAAAATGTTTTAGAGTGTTTAATCTTAGATCAGTCAATTTTTAATTACTCGAAATTGATTTGTTATGAGGACACGAGTGATATACGAGGTTGGGCCCACAATGTGTGGGCTTACGTCCTCGGGAGAGCAAAGCTCTACCTTGGTTTTCACAATAATGATCAAAGGTTACAAGTACAATGATGTGATAACAACAATCCAGATGAAAACGACTCAAAAAACGATCGAAAACGCCTCGTTGGGCCCAAGAGGCGTGCAGTCGTGAGTTGTGGTCAACATTTCGCGAAATATACTGTATCAGCAACAACTCGCGAAACAAAGCAACAACTCGCGGGTCGGTGGGAGATGGCAACAAGTCGCGAGACAGGCTGGGGTAGCAACAAGTCGCGACTGCGTGCAGCAGAGCGATAACTCACGACTACGAACAATAAGTCACGGATGCGAGATGAAGAGCAACAAGTCGCGACTCAAGCTAGGAAGCAGGCAACAAGTCGCGGTTACGGGCGAAAAGTCGTGACTCTACAGTATGCAGATTAATACTTTTCCTTGGAAAGCGTGATAACAGTCTCCCCGTCCAAATGCACTGGGCTTGTATTTATAGAGAAATCCAGCCCAACTTCACTTACTTGAGCCCATAAGCCCAGTTTACTTCACTTAGCCAAAAACACTTAAGTAACCTCCAATTATAATATAATTAATACCACACTGATCCCGAAGTTTCGGGAACCTATCCCGGTCGAGATATTAGTCAGGAAATACGATGAGAAAATACCGGAAAACCTCGCAAATTAGTTCTTTGCCTCCAAGCAGTGAATACGCAGCCACATAACATCGTTGCACCCTACCGATGTGCTCCTTGGTGGCAAATTACGAAAATACCCCTAGACCTGTCCGGGGCCAAGATAACTCAAAACATCTCTAAACGCCTACAAAAACTGTATACGGGGCCCATCTAGCATGAATTACGAGAATACCCCCTGAGAATGCCTCGCGATAGACATATGAAAATACCGAAAATACTATGTAACCATGTCGGACGAGCCCCCGGGTAAGGATAAATACAAGAGAATATACCCGGGAAATATCAGTGTCGATCAGGGAGGAGAGGGAGCGGCTGGACAATTAATTGCTAGGTACAAAAACTAGCATTTCACTCCTTACCTCCCATGTTTCGGAACTGGAAGGCAAACTTAAAGAAGCACAGATCCAGAATAAAGAGTTGGAGTCTCAGAGTAGGATGGTTTCAGAAGAAACGAACCAATTCATACTTCGGTCCCAGGATGTAGAGACAGCCTTGAAGGAAGACTTATCAAAGGCGCAGTTCGCCGTAGAGGGGTCAGTCCGCGAAGCGTTTCTTGTCTTCGCCCGATCGCCTCTACTTTTTGCTTTAGCAGAAAACATCTACGGGTCTTCCATAGCCTAGTATTTGGATAACATGAAGGGTCAAGTTTCCCTACAATTTGGCTTTGACCCTGAAGATGGGCGCTGAGAGAGTTGATCCACTTACGAAGGATGGGGAATTCAAGGAAATGCCCGTTTTGATTGAGTATCCCTTTGCAATGATCCTAATTTCTCATTGTTTGACTTGATGGAAAAGTCAGTCAATAAGATAATTCAGGACAGAGTGAGGAGGCTGGAGGAGCTTAGGACACGAACCGATGAGAAAGATAAAGCAAAAGGACAAGTTGAGTAGGATATATCGTTCAGACTACTCCGTTTTTATATCTTATCACTTGTAGCCTTCTATTTTGCTTAATAGAGCTTCCTTCTTTCTTATGTGATTATCTTCATAATAATTTAACGCGATTAACATATAAGACTAACCTCGGGCTCCAAAACACGCTTTGATACACCCTTTGCATGTTTCCCCCTAAGTTACTCAAAGCTCCAAATATTCTCTTAAGTATAAGATTGAGCCTCCCTTGATTGGATCCCAACACGTAACTTGAGAACTAAAAGTTAAAAGCTAGGTTTGAGATGTAGGATATCAATAAAAGACGTGAGTCACTCTTCAATCACTATATTCATGGTCAAATAAGGTGACACATCCCCGGTTCTTTACGAGTTCCTCATTACGCTTTAGCCTAGCCCCGGTTCTACATATGTCCCAAGCTAGGCTTCGGGTGAAGCTTGGTCCAACGTAAGTCCCAATATAGGCTACTTGTGTTCTTTGATTGATCCATTCCTTCCCTTCACTGCCTTCTCGTGATAAGATACAACTACATAAGGGCCATCTGCGAATGATGGGTGACGGATGAAGAGGATTTTGAGTACATAGCAAGTTCTGGGAGTTTTATCACTTACCTAAAGGATTATCCACAATGAAGGGGCATCTGATCTCGTGAGAGCAAATCGCTGCTACCAAGAAGCCTTAAAGAGAAGCCATTCCAATTACTAGTCGAGGCTTGTCTAGAAAAATCCATCTTCTGATCCGGACCTCCAGTCACATGGAAATGGTTTATATTATGCATTGTAAACAATTCGTGAATAAAAAGGCATATTTTTTGGTTCGGTAATGTCATTGATAGCCAAAGGTTTAAAATAAATATTGTCGCAAGTTAATGACATTCTAAGTTCGGGGGATCTCATCACCATCCAATGTTTTGAGCTTGTAATCTCCAGATTCTAACTTCTTTAGAACGCGATAAGGCCCTTCCCAGTTCCTACCGTGTTTTCCAACATTTAGTTGTACTTGGACACTTCGGAGGACAATGTCGCCTTCGGAGAATTCTCTTGGGAAAACACGCATGCGCGCATTAATCGCGTTCCTTTTCTCTTCAATTTTTTCAAGATCTAGAGATCTTCTTTTGTCGTTCATATGCTCATCATACATGGTTATCCGAGGATATCGGAAAACCACTATGACAGGGAAAACTGTCTCTGAGCCATAGACCAAAGAGAAAGGTGATTCCAAAGTTGTCGATCTGGACGTAGTTCTGTAAGCCTAAAGAACTTCATTATTATGGTCATGCCATTTGCCTCCCCAGATCCTCTAATTTGGTCTTTAATCCCTTCATGCTAACTTTGTTGGACACATAGGTGAGCCCATTAGTCTCGGGGTGAGCGACCGAAGAGAAACGTTGATCAATGTCTAACTTGAGGCATGACTCCCAAACCATCTTTCCACGGAACTCGGTTCCATTATCAGATATCTCTGCTGAGGTACGCCGAAACGATTTAATATATTTTTCAACAAGCAATTTCTTATAGAATTCTCAGAAATCGTGGGCACAGCCTCCCCTGTGATTCATTTAGAATAGTATTCCACTGCCAAGATACAAAATTTGCATTGGCATACAGACCTAGGAAACAGTCCCAGTCTGTCAATACCCCATTTGTTGAACGAACAGTTGAGCGGGGTTACTGATAAGGGAACCCCGGGTCGCTGTGGGACCGAAGCATGATTTTGACAAGTAGAACAATGCTTCATACATTTCTTGGCGTCCTCAAGCAATGTTGGCCAAATAACTCAACCATGTTATTTGTACTAGGAAATAGAAATTTCACCGAAGTATTGATTACATCTAATTGAGCCGTAGTAAAGGTAATGCCGTCTCCCTTGCATCCGAGGGTCGATCTTTCAACAAAAATAGTCCATCGTTCCTATTCTTGATTCAGGTGTATAGCCGATCGGGTCATTTCGACCATGAAATCTGCGAGGACCTGAGCCTTGATAGCCCTTCGGGGCACATATTCAAGATACAATGCACTGATTTTCATGACCAACATGAAATTTTCAAAAGTCATATATTGGGTTTCTGCCGATACCAATGAGTGGCTCACATAGTAAACTGGCGTGTGGATATAATCCCTTACGGTCACCAAGGCAGGGCTCATAGCGGACTCAGAAACTGCCAGATATAATCCCAAGGGTTCGTCGCAAGTCGGGCTAACCATTACTGGCGGAGTGGTCTAGTAGGTTTTGAGTTCCGCGAATGCCCGATCAATCTCTTCGGTCCATTCCATTGACCTTGCCTTTCTAATTACTCTGGTGAAGGGAAGGGCTCGATCGGTGGTCTTAGATATAAATCTGCTTAAAGCAGCTAACCGACCGGTCAACTTTTCGAACTCCCTTTTATTCCTTGGGGGATGCATGTCGATGATGGCCTGAACCTTCTCTTAATTGACTTCTATGCCTTTCTCAGAGACATAGTAGCCCAAGAATTAGCCGCTTCGGATCCCGAAGCAACACTTGTTCGGATTCAATTTTAGTTTATACTTTCGGAAAACTTCAAAACAACGAGACAAGTAGGGAATATGATCTCCATCATTCATGGACTTATCAATCAATGTCATCAACATACACTTCCATAACATAACCTATTAAATCCCTAAAGATTTTATTCACCAAACACTGATATGTCACTCCAACGTTCTTCAAGCCGAATGACATCACTTCATAACAATACATGCCATCTTCGGTCATGAAGGTGGATTTGTTTTGGTCACTCTTAACTAGGAAGATTTGATGATATCCTGAGTATGCATCCATTGTGCTCATCAACGTGCTCCCAAAGACCACATCCACCAATCGATCGATGTGAGGCTGCGGCAAAGGATCAGCCTCGTACTTCTTATTCACATCGGTAAAATCGATGCACATCATTCACTTCTCATCCGCCTTGGAGACTACCACGAGATTCGCAACCCTTTCAGTGCAGTGAACCTTGCTGATAAACCTAGAACGTTAGAGCATGTTCACTATGTTCCTGATCACCTCGAGCTTTTTGCAGGCGAATAACACCTCCTCTTATGCAAAATTCGCTTAGCCTCTGGTTACGTATTGATCCGATGCTCACTAACAAATCGGTCAATTCCCAGAACTTCGTCCGGGGGTCCAAGCAAAGATATCTACATAGCTTCGCAGCAAGTGGATGAGTTCCTCTTCAAAATAAGGGGCAAGGTTTGCACTGATGCGCGTAGTATTGGTTGCTTCTTCCTCAACCAAGTGTATTAGCTTGAACCCGATGAGTTCCATAGCTTGACTGTGGTGGGGAGGTTCTTCCAGCAGATCCACCAGGGCCCTTTTCGAAGGTGCCAAAGCTCAGGAGGAGCTCATGTAGCATTGTTTTGCTACAACTTTATCTCTCTTTATGGATATGAATCCATTGACCGAAGGGAGTTTCATCATCATATGGCAGGTAGAAGGGACCGCCTCAAACTTACTGAGACCGGTCCATCCGATGATGGCGTTGTACGCAAAATCGACTTCAACAACAATGAACTCACGGACTTCAGTCCTATCCTTTAGTTGATCCGCCAATGTGACAAGAAACAAGATTTTCCCCAATGGAATAATACTCCTATGGTCTAAAGGCTTAGAGGGTGAGATTGGCGATAGTCATGTTGAGGACCAAAGCTCCCACAGTTTCGGCCACTTAGCGCCTTATCAAATTGCACAAAGCCCGGTATCCACTAAGATCCTGTGAACTCGATTGCCAATAATGATCCCAGTGATAATAAGATGATCATCACATGGGTCTATAATGCCTTCCTGATCAGAGGCTGTAACGCCCGTAAATATACCCTAGAATTTTTCAATGATTTTTCCATTTTATTCTTTCTTAGGACAATTATTTTGTCTTCATATAGAGATCTACAAATAACTTGTTCATGAACATACCACGTTGTGTGACTCATCGACTCCCTATATCTCTTTCTAGTATCACTCTTGCTCCTTTCGTTGTTCTTGTTCCTATTCTGCTGTCATGGCATTTCCCTGTATAGCCCTATAAAACTGTAAAGCTGTTATAATATGATAATATAAAATTCACCCTACCCTAAAACTACCCCACTTCGTTCCTACCAATTCTGTAACGACCGTAAATCCGGCCTTAATAAGGTCTATGCGCAGGCGAAATGAAAATAAGTATTTAAATTAAAACATCACTTAAAGCCGGGGAATATTATCGTTTTTCAAAATACAACTACTAATTACAATGCAACAAAATCAAAAGGTGACTCGTACAGTGGACGATCGACGACCTTAGCCCAATGCCGCCTAAGCCTCCGGTCCTCCCCCTACAAAATCTGTAAAACGGTCATAGTCTATTAAAAGAAACTTCTGTATAATGTATTTAAACTTGTAAGATTTTATCCATTTTCCTTTCCTCCTTTTATTCTACTTATTCACTTATATTTTCCTCTCCTCTCTATATTATTTCTCTCTACTCTTTTACGTTTTCTACTGTGGTCGGTTTTTACATGCCCGACGACATGTCTCGCCCAAACCAACCGTCAGCTATTAGCTGGCTCGACGAGACTATATGCTTCCCTTCTCCGGTTAGGGTTCAGGCGCTACCCCGTCCTACCCGGTTCCGTTCGGCTCTGTAATGCGCACAATTTTGTTCCGGGGAACTCAAGTATTCCTCCCTCGTACATGTCCTTCCTGTGGCTGACCGTGCTCATGAACACGATGCCGGGTTTGGTGTACTCACCTCACCCCGAGATTTCTGTTTTTTTTATTCACTCTTCTCTCGATTCGCTTTAGTATTCATTTAAGCTGTTTATGAACCTTCTTTTAATCTACTACGTTTACTCCGCTTACTTGATCGTCTTATCGCCTGTTGTTCTTCGTACTCCCGGTAAATTACGTTTCGGTCCTTAATTTCTGTAATAATTCGCCTAGATATTCGTTTTCGCGAGAATTACACCACTGCCCCGAATTTCCGCGATAATATTGCATTCAACCCGTTCCCGCGATAATTCTGCACGCGACTCGTTTTCCGCGATAATACTGCACGCGACCCGTTTCCGTGATAATATTACACTCAACTCCAAATTCGCGATAATTTCTGCAGTCAGCCCGTTATTCGCAATAATTTCTGCAGTCAGCCCGTTTTCGCGACAATTCTTCCCTTCATCCCGATTTTCGCGATAATTTTTCCTTGCTCCTGATTTCCGCGACAATTTTAGGCAGTTTCCGATTTTTCGCGACAATCCTTATTTCTCTCGATTTTTCTCACGTTTTTGTGTTAAAATGACCCTTATTCTCTCATCCCACCCCTATTTATAGGTTTCCCAACTTGACCAAATGACCCTTTAACCCTTCCTTCCAAAACTACACAAATACCCTCTTATTACAAGCTACAAATGACCAAATGACCCTCTTCTTATGTTAATTTACAAAACTACCCCTCATTACATTTCCTTAACACTACCATTCATTACATTTTCTTAACAAGGTTTAATGTGAGTCTAACCTGTCCAAATTCTCTCTTTGTGCCGTTTTCCTGGGTCATTACATCCTTCCCACCTTAAATGGGGTTTCGTCCCGAAACTCGTGCGTACCATTCTTCCATCACTTCGAGTGTTTTTGCAACTACTTCACGCTCGGTTTCCCATGTCGCCTCTCCTTCTCCTTGGTTTGACCATTGTACTTTTACCATGAGGATTATCTTGTTGCGTAGCATCCTCTCCATCCTGTCCAATATCCTTATTGGCCTCTCCTCGTAAGTTAGTTCCGGGGTCAGCGTTACTTGCTCCACTGCGCGTTCTTGTTTACCTTCCGTTAAGCTTTTCCTCAGCTGAGAGATGTGGAATACGTCGTGTATGTTACTCATCCCATCGGAGAGTTTAAGTCTGTACGCCAGCTTCCCGATCCTTTTTAACACCTCGAAGGGTCCTATATATCGTGGGCCTAATTTTCCCGAGCGTGTTGCTCTTAAAACTCCCTTCATGGGGGAGACTTTCAAGTATGCTCTATCGCCGACTTCCAACTCCATTGGTCGTCTCTTCAAATCTGCCCAGCTTTTGTATCGGTCTTGTGCAATTTTCATGTTTTTCCTCACAATGGTGACTTTCTCTCTTGATATCTCCACCAATTCCGTCCCCGTGAGTTTTCTTTCCCCGATTTCGTCCCAGCACAGAGGCGTTCTACATTTCCTTCCATAAAGCGCTTCGTAGGGTGCCATCGCAATACTACTTTGATAACTGTTGTTGTACGCGAATTCGACCAATGGTAGGAACTCTTCCCAGTTCCCACTAAATTCCGTCACACATGCCCTGAGCATATCCTCTAGGATTTGGTTGGTCCTTTCTGTTTGTCCGGCCGTTTGGGGGTGATATGCGGTGCTCATCGTAACTCTGGTCCCAAGTGACTTTTGCAAACTTTGCCAGAACCTGGAGGTAAACCTTGGATCTCTATCCGACACAATGCTTATGGGAATCCCATGAAGTTTGACGATGTTATCGATATATATCTGGGATAAGCGATCAATTCCGTCTGTAACTTTGATTGCTATAAAGTGCGCGGCTTTCGTTAGTCTATCGACTATTACCCAAATTGCATCCTTCTTCCGCGGGCTTCTCGGTAACCCCACCACGAAGTCCATTCCGATGTGGTCCCATTTCCATTCCGGTATATCCAGGGGTTGTAGCTCTCCACCCGGTCTTTGATGTTCCGCTTTCACTCTCTGACACGTGTCACATCGCGCCACGTAAGCTGCTATGTCATTTTTCATACCATTCCACCACCAATGTGTCTTCATGTCCTGGTACATTTTTGTGCTGCCCGGGTGGATCGAGAATGGCGAGGAGTGTGCTTCCTCCATTATTTTCATCCTTAGTTTAGGGTCATTGGGTACGCAGGTACGCCCTTGTATACGGACGCTTCCATCCGTAGCGATTGCAATCCTATGGTCGTTGTTCTGTGATATCTCGTTTTTCCATTTAGCTATTTCGGGGTCCAATCCTTGCGCGTCTCTGACTTCGTCGAGGATACGAGGCCTAACATTTATGTTATTTATCATTGCTTCCGTCGATTCCACTATCTCCAGCTGCAACTCTTCCATATGTTTTGTCAGTTGTTTCGATAGTAGGCCTTGAGTCTTTCGACTCAGCGCATCCGCTACTTGATTCGCTTTTCCCGGGTGATACTGGTTCGTGACATCGTAGTCCTTGATCAATTCCAACCATCTCCTCTGTCTCATGTTCAGTTCCTTCTGCGTAAAAAAATATTTCAAGCTTTTGTGATCGGTGTACACCTCACATTTCGCCCCGTACAGGTAGTGTCTCCATAACTTTAAGGCGAACACAACTGCCGCCAGTTCTAAATCGTGTGTTGGGTAGTTTGTCTCGTGTTCCTTGAGTTGTCGTGACGCATACGCGATGACTATCTCTCTTTGCATTAGGACACACCCTAGTCCTTCCTTTGACGCGTCACTGAATATGGTAAAGTCTCGACCTTGTTCAGGCAATACCAACACCGGTGTGGAGGTTAGTCTCATTTTTAGTTCTCCGAAACTTTCTTCGCACTTGCCGTCCCATACGTATTTCATATCCTTCTTAGTGAGGTTGGTCAGGGGTTTTGCTATCCGGGAGAATCCTTCGATAAACCTTCGATAGTAACCGGCTAATCCCAGAAAACTCCTGATTTCTTTTGCGTTCCTAGGTCGTGGCCATTCTACGATTGCCGCCACTTTCGAGGGGTCTACCCTTACCCCTTCTCCGGATATGACATGTCCAAGGAACGAGATGCTGGTCATCCAAAACTCGCACTTGCTATATTTCGCATACAACTCCTCTCTTCTCAAGGTTTGTAATACTAGTCTCAAGTGTTGCTCATGTTGCCCCTTGACCTTCGAATATACTAAAATGTCGTCGATGAAAACCACGACGAATTTGTCCAAGTATTGTCGAAAAACTCTGTTCATCAGATCCATGAAGACGGCTGGTGCGTTGGTCAACCCGAATGGAACGACCGTGCACTCGTAATGACCGTATCTTGTTCGTATGGCTGTTTTTTGAATGTCGGTCTCCCTTACTCTGACTTGGTGGTACCCTGATCTTAGATCCAACTTCGAGAATACTGTGGCTCCTTGTAGCTGATCAAATAAATCGTCAATTCGAGGAAGCGGGTATCGATTCTTGATGGTTACTTTGTTTAGCTCACGATAGTCGTAGCATAGCCTTAATTCTCCATCTTTCTTTTTCACAAATAGGACCAGTGCGCCCCAAGGGGAGCTACTTGGCCGTAAGTATCCCTTTTCCAATAGGGATTCTATCTGTTTCTTCAGTTCCAACATTTCCTTGGGCGCTAACCGGTACGGGGCTTTAGATATCGGCTGGGTACCCGGAAGAAGCTTAATCTCCAATTCCACTTCCCGTTCGGGAGGTTGGCCCGGTAGTTCTTCCGGAAATACATCCCCAAACTCACAAACCACCGGAATATGACTCAGATCGATTTTCCCAACCTCCATTATAATTGAAGCCAAGTATCCTGCACACGTCTGATGCTCGTCTCCTTCATCTTCGATCGGTTTGCCGGTCATAGCAAAGGTTTCATCATCTGGTCCCTTAAACGTGATCTTTCGTTCCTTGCACTTCACTTGGGCGTCGTGTAAAGAGAGCCAATCCATTCCAAGTATGACGTCGAAACCCATGCTTCCTAATTCAATCAAATCGGCTCTCGTCCTTACAGTCCCTGTAATGACCAGGAAAACGGCACAAAGAGAGAATTTGGACAGGTTAGACTCACATTAAACCTTGTTAAGAAAATGTAATGAATGGTAGTGTTAAGGAAATGTAATGAGGGGTAGTTTTGTAAATTAACATAAGAAGAGGGTCATTTGGTCATTTGTAGCTTGTAATAAGAGGGTAGTTGTGTAGTTTTGGAAGGAAGGGTTAAAGGGTCATTTGGTCAAGTTGGGAAACCTATAAATAGGTGTGGGATGAGAGAATAAGGGTCATTTTAACACAAAAACGTGAGAAAAATCGAGAGAAATAAGGATTGTCGCGAAAAATCGGAAACTGCCTAAAATTGTCGCGAAAATCAGGAGCAAGGAAAAATTATCGCGAAAATCGGGATGAAGGGAAGAATTGTCACGAAAACGGGCTGACTGCATAAATTATCGCGAAATTGGAGCTGAGTGTGATATTATCGCGGAAACGAGTCGCGTGCAGTATTATCGCGGAAAACGAGTCACGTGCAGAATTATCGCGGAAACGGGTTGAATGCAATATTATAGCGGAAATTCGGGGCAGTGGTGTAATTCTCACGAAAACGAACATCTAGGCGAATTATTACAGAAATTAAGGACTGAAACGTAATTTACCGGGAGTACGAAGAACAACAGGCGATAAGACGATCATGTAAGCGGAGTAAACGTAGTAGATTAAAAGAAGGTTCATAATTAACAGCTTAAATGAATACTAAAGCGAATCGAGAGAAGAGTGAATAAAAAAACAGAAATCTCGGGGTGAGGTGAGTACACCAAACCCGGCATCGTGTTCATGAGCACGGTCAGCCACATGTAGGACATGTCCGAGGGAGGAATACTTGAGTTCCCCGGAACAGAATTGTGCGCATTACAGAGCCGAACGGAACCGGGTAGGACGGGGTAGCGCCCGAACCCTAACCGGAGAAGGGAAGCATATAGTCTCGTCGAGCCAGCTAATAGCTGACGGTTGGTTTGGGCGAGACATGTCGTCGGGCATGTAAAAACCGACCACAGTAGAAAACGTAAAAGAGTAGGGAAAGAAGGAAAGGAAAATGGATAAAATCTTACGAGTTTAAATACATTATACAAAAGTTTCTTTTAATAGACAATGGCCGTTTTACAGATTTTGTAGGGGGAGGACCGGAGGCTTAGGCGGCATTGGGCTAAGGTCGTCGATCGTCCACTGTACGAGTCACCCTTTTGATTTTGTTGCATTGTAATTAGTAGTTGTATTTTGAAAAACGATAATATTCCCCGGCTTTAAGTGATGTTTTAATTTAAATACTTATTTTCATTTCGCCTGCGCATAGATTTTATTAAGGCCG
This sequence comes from Utricularia reniformis, assembly GCA_009725065.1. Classification (NCBI taxonomy): domain Eukaryota; kingdom Viridiplantae; phylum Streptophyta; class Magnoliopsida; order Lamiales; family Lentibulariaceae; genus Utricularia; species Utricularia reniformis. The sequence continues at coordinate 170,762 of RWGZ01000566.1, forward strand.
GATTTACGGTCGTTACAAATGGTATCGGAGCCATTTCTCGACACTATATCGGTGTTGAGACGATCCGGAGCCAACATAGGAGCGTGACCTAAGTCGTTAGAGGACGATCGACCATAGGCAATAAAAAAAATTACTAGTAGTAGGAGAACGTTAATAGAAGGATGGGGTACTAACAGGAAATTTTCAGGATGGCACCGAGAACTAGAGCACGAGGCAACCAAGGGACACAAAGTGAAGGGTCAGAGCAAGCACCGACGCCTGAAATCCCAATCATGGACTCAAGCACCCCGACTACCATCAGCCAGGACAACTTGAGAGACATATTCCAAATCATGGCTACAACGTTGGCGAACACCGTGATGCAAGGTCAGATCAGGGGGACGGGCAATATAGACGACACCCGGGGAAACGCAAGGGAGAAAGGTCGCATGTACTACAACGAAGCATTGAAGAAAGCAGGAATGACCAGTTTCTCGGGGGGTAAGGCGGAGGATGCGGAAGCATGGATGATCCGACTGGAAGAAAAATTCGACCTGGTGGAGGCACCGGTTGAGATGAGATCGGGAGTGGCACCATTATGGTTCGACGGGAGTACCGCCCACTGGTGGGGAAGTGTATCAGCATCCTTGCTGAAGGGAGGCCCGATTTCATGGACAAAGTTCAGGGAGGCATTCATGGACTATTATATTCCTAAGGGATTAAAGAAGGACAAGAGAGCAGAGTTTGACAGGCTGACCCAAGGAAATCGTACGGTCATGGACTATATGCAAGAATTTGTCGAATTGGGAAGATACGCCCCCAAGGTTATGGGGAGTGAACAAGAAAAGATGCATCGGTTCACGGAGGGACTAAACGAAAAGATCAGACTGGCCATGTACAGTAGGGACGATGAGGAGTTCTCAAGTCTTGTGGCGGCCGCAGTGCGAGTGGATGGGGGATTCAGGAGGTTAGATAACGAGCGACCGAGCGGCGTGGAAAGGGAAGGGTAACACGGAGAGCGTAGGAGCGGCACCGGGACCCCTCACGAAACCGACTTGTCCTAAGTGTCAGCGGAGCCACTATGGGGAATGCCGCGTCGGAAGCAACTTGTGCTACATGTGCGGGAACGAGGGACATTACGCGCGGGACTGCCCCAAGAAGAGGAAAACGGAAACGGCATCAAGGGAAAGAACCACTGGGAACGCCCGGGTATTTGCGGTAAACCGGGAGCAAGCGTCAGAGGCCGAGGNGAGGACCGGAGGCTTAGGCGGCATTGGGCTAAGGTCGTCGATCGTCCACTGTACGAGTCACCCTTTTGATTTTGTTGCATTGTAATTAGTAGTTGTATTTTGAAAAACGATAATGTTCTCCGGCTTTAAGTGATGTTTTAATTTAAAAACTTATTTTCATTTCGCCTGCGCATAGATTTTATTAAGGCCGGATTTACGGTCGTTACAAAACCAGCATGGCACTCCATCTCGAGCCATTCGTTCACGGTGAGTCTAGGAATATCCCTTATTCGGAAGACATCCAGAAATTCAGCAGTCAGCCCACCCCTCTTAATGGGCTCCGTTAACTTTGAAATCGTAGGGCCCTCTACCCCTTTTCCCTTATCCGGACGAGTCTCCTGGATTGTTTCCCCCTCCGGACGGGACTCATGTATGATATACTCTACTACAGGGCATATCGGTTGACCCCCGCTGATTTCTCCCTCTTTGTCATCCCCGATCACATCGACTAGTGTCTCGGGGAAATCACACATCCCCTCGTCAGAGGTAAATTCTCTTGCAGTAAGCTCCAATCGCCAGGACACAAGAATCAAATCTTCAGGACTCCTGGGGACCTCTGTAGCCGGTGCATTTTCTACCTGCTCAAGATTTTCCATTATTGTAGCAGGCTGTGGGAGAGTAACGGGCCTCACTTCATCAGTTGGTGGCTTCGTCTCATGTGTACTTAAGGCCAGCTCGGTCATGGCAGTGCGGTTCTGAGCCCCCGGCGCCATCTCGAATATTAACTCATCATTCTCCGCAACTAGAGCACGGAGCGATCTCAACCTATAGCCTAACTTTGAGTGGTCTTCAGCTGGAGCCATTATTTTATCTGCAAAACAAACAAGTCGCGTAAGTTATACGGTGTAAAGATTAAAAAAACGAGTATGCGTTGAATTTAAAAGGGTTTTTCCATTGAAGAAAAGTTATTGAGATGGTTCATGTATGAANTTTCGCGATAATTTTCCTTCTTTGAGGGAATTTTCGGATTTTCGGGTCTTAATGATGATTAACCCGTTTTTGGGCCTCCTCACTCCTATTTATAGACATCCTAACTTTTCTAATTCACACTTTGACCCCTCCTTCCTTTACTTTTGACCCCTCTTTTATCTTTTACTCTACATTTCTACTCTTCGTTCCCTTTTACGTTCTTTCGTTCCCGTATCTCTCATTATCTCTCATCTAGACTTTACCGTTACATTCCCTACTATTTGTTTCGACATACCTTTTTTCTCGGCTATTACACCCGGCGCCATCTCGAATATTAACTCATCATTCTCCGCAACTAGAGCACGGAGCGATCTCAACCTGTCGCCTAACTTTGAGTGATCTTCAGCTGGAGCCATTATTTTATCTGCAAAACAAACAAGTCGCGTAAGTTATACGGTGTAAAGATTAAAAAAACAAGTATGCGTTGAATTTAAAAGGGTTTTTCCATTGAAGAAAAGTTATTGAGATGGTTCATGTATGAATGCATGGGCCAGATACCTAATAGTTCCCTACTAAAATGGGTAGGGGCTGGAAGAAGACCAAAAGCAACCAAGATCGGGGCATAAAATAAGGTCTTCGTACTTCTAACGACCTGTCTTTCCGCTTACACGATATTGTCCGCTTTGGACTAGGCTGACCTTAATGCACCCACCTAGTCCTCACGGTTTTACTTTTTCCCTAGCCCCCACACTTCCCAGTGGGTCACCCATCCCTGAATTGCTCCAGGGTGAGCACACTTAACATTCCAGTTCTAACGTTCCGCTTGACACTTTGCTAGGGAAAATGCCTCGTGCAATGGAAGACTAATCACTATACTTAATCTCTGATCGTTCCCCGTCTATAGCCGATGTAGGGATTCGCCTAAGGTGCCCTCTCTCTCGCACCCCCGAGGGGTCCTTACAGTACTCTAGTCTGCATCATCCGATCTGGCACAGTCAAGAAAAGCCTTTTGTAGAGGCCTTGGAATGGTAGCTCACGGAATTGAATAGTAAGAATCGGGAAAGAATGGTTCCCCTTCGACAGGGAACTGCCAAGGGAATCTGAGTGGGGACAAGCTCGTAGTCCCCACACCGGTCACAAAAAAGAAATGTTTTTTCCAGTCATGATTCAACTGGGGAGTGCAAAACGGAAAAGGACTTCTTTGGTGCCTCAGGCGGAAGAAAATACAGCCATGGGCACCGTAGTGGGTAGCAGTACTAATTTGGAAAATTTGGAGGAAAAGGTCGATGGACAAGGGAATACGACTCGTTTCCATGAAAATGTTAAAGGCGGTTACGAAGGAAATTGAATTTGGATTGAGCTCGAAAAGGGAGATTCTTAAATGAGTAGGAAGTTTTACGATGAAAGGATGAAGAGGAAAACGAAGCCCACACTCTAAGTATTCAAGGCAAATAGTATGAGTGGCTACCGGTGGAGTCAAAATCCGATCAGTAGTTCGGGCTGATACAAAACGCAGTCGGAAGGGAGGTTATATTCCTCTACAATGGACTTCCACTTCCAAGCGTGCATGCTGTAAGGTTGATCATAAGATTTCAGGTCTTTGACCGCGGGACTTTGGGGGCCAAGTGAGTTTTCAAGTTGGGCGATTCGTTCAAAAAAGTGCGGATTTAGGTTTGAAGTGTGATGTGGAGAGGGCGACATGCTGGATTTTGAACTCCCCGAGTTGGATGAGGAGCCCTAGGAATGAGACGATGAGGTACCAGGGTTCGAAGATCGGGCGGAATCAGAAGACATCGGTTAATTATGTTCAAAATTAATTTTTCCAAATTTTATTAAGTGCTTCGCGAGTTTTCGTACAAAAAGTCGCGAGAGTTACTGTTCGTCCAAGGCAGTCACGAGATTTCGAAGTCACTCACGAGTTTTTGCAAGTTAAACAAGGTCAGGAACTGTTCACGCAAGGCAGTCGTGAGTTTTTTAACGTAGTCGCGACTTTTTGCAATCAAAATGGTGTAAGTTACTGTTCGAGCTCCGTAGTCACGAGATTGTGAAGCCACTCATGAGTTTGTGACACAATGTCGCGAGAGCACAGTGAGATCGTTGGATTCGCGAGAGCTGTGGAGTTCGCGTGAGTGAGGCGAGGTTGTTATGAGGACAGAACAAAGCATTTATAGGGATGGACCCCCGAGTCGAAAAATCCCGAGATCTTTGTCCGATCTCAGAATCTGGCGTTCTTAGTGTCAAAACAATGGCGTTGATGAGAGGATTCCAACCCTACTCATGGTTTTCTCAGGAAAATTTCCGAACGATTATCGATTTTTGGGACGAGCTAATATGATATGGTTTACGACTCAGAATCTGAATCTGAAAACCAGGGGACCATTGATATTATCCAATGGTATTTTTGGTATTACTATACCCCGAGTGCTCGTCCGACATGGCTATGTGGTTTTCGATATTATGTTATATTTAAGTCACGGTATATTTTATCGTAATTTGGTCCTCCCGGTTCAACATATGACCATTATATTGGCATTTCTATCAGTTTAGGACATATTCGGTTCTAAATAGGGCCAATGGTATTTTCGTAATTTGGAACCCAAGGAGTGCGCCAGTAAGTTGTGGTGATATTTTTGGCTGCATATTCAATATCTAGAGGCAATGAATTAGTATGCGAGGTTTTCCGATATTTTCTCATCGACATTTCCGACTAAACCTCGACCGAGATGCATTTCCGAAACTCTGGGACGAGATGGCATTTATTCCAATTTAATTGGATGTTATTTGACACTGTCAGCCACAGGTAGGACATGTCCAAAGAAGGAACACAAAGGTTTTCAAGAACGGAATTGTGCGTACTACAGAGCCGAACGGAACCGGATAGGAACGGGGTAGCGCCCGAGTCTCTAACCGGGGAAGTGAAGCATATATTCTCGACGAGCCAACTAACAGCTAACGGTCGGTTTGGGCGAGACATGTTGTCGGGCATGTAAAAACCGACCACAGTAGAAAACCAGGAAATGATAGGGAGAGGAAATAACATAAGGAAAATGAAAGATAAAAGAATAAGCAAACTAAAAGAATAAGAGAAAAGAAATGAAATCTAGCGAATTAAGAATACTCTAGAGAAGCTTCTTTTAATAAACTATGACCGTTTAACAGATTATGTAGGGGGAGGACAGGAGGCTTATGTGGCATTGGAACTGAGATCGTCGATCGTCCGCTGTACGAGTAAGCCATTTTGTTTTCTTGAACTTGTCTAGATGTACTTTGAAAGACGATGATATATCATTGACCTTGAATTGTGTTTCGTTAAATTGTCTTACTTTATTTCACTAGCGCATAGAATAGTTTAGGCCTAGTTTGCGATCGTTACAAATGGTATTGGAGCCAAACTCCAATACTAAATTGGTATTGGAGCGATCATAGGACTTTATTAAATGTCATTTGGAAAAGTTGAGGGTAATGTCGAGTCTCTGGATTAAGTAAAGTGATACCAGCCGACGATAGTGGTAAATAGTAGAGTATTTGACGTATTTTTAGATGATGATGTATATTTCGAGGATAGAGAGTTGTTTGTGAAGTACGAGATGAATATTGAGACGAGTTGTTGAAGGTACTATTTGGATGAGATGTGTATTGTTGGATCGTATTATTTTTGGAGCAAACTAGGAAAAGACGGGGTTATAGCCAACAAACTTTTATGGATGAAGGTTAACAATAAGATGAGAAGTTGACATGAGAAAGATGATTATAAAGTAATAATAGCTTTCTATCAGAAGTGGGGAATGCAAGAGATTTGATAAGGGATGAGTCAACCCTTGTATGGTTGTGATATGACCTTAGCAAAACGATATGAGACGTTCGATGCTCAGAGATAGGTGATGGTTAAAGAAAAGATATTAAAGGATAATATTGATAGTTAAAGGAAGTCCAAATGAATAGTAGAGAATTAAGGTTTATAAGAGTCTTAAGACAGTCGAGTTTCGAGGACAAAACACATTTTAAGGTGGGTATGATGTAATAACCCGAAAATTTATACACAATACTAAAATAAGTGTTTGATACATGATACGGATAATGATGAGTTTCGCGGACGAAACTCAATTTATGGTGGTAATGATGTGAGAATCCGAATATTTAGAAATTAGAGAGCAAATAAATATTTTTTAACATATAAGACGAACGTAATAAAAATGAAGATATTGAGAATAGATTAGTTTAAATGTATAGGAAAGAATAATTATATTTAATTACTGAGAGATTATAAATAATTATATTTTGTCAAAGATTGAGAAATAATATGTTCCAGATAAATAAGATAATTTAGAATAAATTATAAATAGGTAAATCGAGATACAATATAATATATACAACGACAATGAAAAAGTAAAGAATATTATTATAATTAAATAAGATTATATGGGCTAAGTACGGAGGAGAAACTATAAATAAGTTATTGGTTAATATTAGAGTACAACAATAATGATCAATTATTATAGTAGTTAGTAAAGTAATCGATGGAGTATATGACCAATTATAATTTTCAATTGTATGACATTATAAGATAATTTATTAATTAAAGTAATGTAATTGATAATTACAATATTTGATGAATTATGAATACATAATATTATCATTAAAAATATATTATTGAAGATACTAAATTATAAATAAAATTAGGATTTGAGAATATACATAAATATTTGAAATGAGATCTAATTGTAATATGAATATATGATTACAATAAGAAAAATCAAAATAATTGAATAATATGGCCAATTTTCGAAGAGGGGTAGAAGAGTAATTTTCATGGGTATGTCACTATAAATAAGAAGAAAGAGAAAAGGGGGAAAAGAAAGAGTTGAAAATTAACGACATCAAAAGTAGGGGCCATAGTCACGGATATCTATTTACGGAAAGGGCCACACTCGCGGATATTGATTTGCCCAAGGGGCCACATGCATCAATCAGTTATGCCATTTCTCCGCGGATTTACTACATGCTTTTTATCCATGGATTTCTTGGTTGTGTGACTTGAGGCTTTTCCCCGCGGATTTTTGGGATGATGTCAGCATAGGTTTTGCTGATATCATCACCCCGTGGAGTTGTCAATTGACTGATTAATAGTTGATCGGAATTGTTTTCGACATGTTTTCGATTCGATTCCACTTGTTCAAACGTTCGTAGACTCTAATAGACATTTAGGGATAATTGGAGGATTTATATCCATCTCGGACTTCGTTTTTGTAACTAAGAAATTACAAGGATCATGGAGTAGCGCGGTTGGCAACGTACTAAGTAAAGGTAAGCGGAGTAAACATAGTGAATTAAAAGAATGTTCATAGTTGGGGGCTTAAGTGAACATAAAGCTAAATCGAAGGGAGTGTAATGTAAAAACATAAGTCTCGAGGTAAGGTGGGAACACCAAACCCGGCATCGTGTTCATGAGCACGGTCGGCCACAGGTAGGACATGTCCGATGAAGGAACACAGGGGTTCCCAAGAACAGAATTGTACGTACTACAGAGCCGAACGGAACCGGATAGGAACGGGGTAGCGCCTGAGTCTCTAACCGGGGAAGGGAAACATATATTCTCGTCGAGCCAACTAACAGCTAATGGTCGGTTTGGGCGAGACATGTTGTCGGGCATGTAAAAACCCACCATAGTAGAAAACCGGAAGTAATAGGGAGAGGAATTAAAAAAAAGAAAAGAAAAGATAAAAGAATAAACAAACTAAAAGAACAAGAGAAAATGAATTAAATCTAGCGAATTAAGAATATTCTATAGAAGCTTCTTTTAATAGACCATGACCGTTTAATAGATTTTGTAGGGGGAGGACAAGAGGCTTAGGTAGCTTTGGAACTGAGGTCGTCGATCGTCCGATGTACGAGTCAGCCCTTTTGTTTTCTTGAACTTGTCTAGATGTACTTTGAAAGACGATGATATTTCCATGACCTTGAATTGTGTTTCGTTAAATTGTCTTACATTATTTCACTAGTGCATAGACATTGTTTAGGCCCGGTTTGCGATCGTTACATTTTTGCACTTTTTCCCATTCATCGGGTTCAGGACATTCTGTGAAATTTGCATAAAGTATTCTCGAATGTTCAAAAGCAGTGCGGAAATATAAGGCACATGACAACAACAAATATGTAGAATTCCACCTAGTAGACGCATCTTGTCTCAAAGTACGTTTTGAATCAAGATCAAACATTGAAACACATTCTGCGAATCTCTTCTTTCTACCTCTAGAACTTTTAACATACTTAACACATTCACGAATTTTATGAACACAACAATCAATACCTTTCAAACCTTCTTGAACAATCAAGTTAATAATATGCGCACAACAACGAATATGCAGAAACTGACCATTGCTAACCATAATGTTTCTCCCAACAATTAACTTATTTCTTAATTCTCCAATTAACAAATCATTTGCAGAAGCATTGTCTAGAGTCATTGTAAACACTTTCTTTTCAATTCTCCAATTAGCAAGCAAATTATATACCTTCTCAGATAAACAATATCCAGTATGAGGTGGAGGCATATAAGCATAGTTGATAATTTGTTTATGCATTTTCCAATTAGAATCCATATAATGTGCAGTCAAAGCAAAATAACCATCACAAACAATTGAAGTACATAAATCAATAGTCAAACAAATTCTTCCAAGACATAATATTAGTTCATTAGAAAGTTTGCAACTTTCTTTCTTGAATATACTCATAACATCATTTCTAAGGTGTTGTCATACCCCATCTTATAAAGGGATTGTCATGCCCCATCTTATATAAATATAATCTAAGGTGTGATATGATGTCGTACTCTATAAAATATAGCACAATGACATACATGCTATAAATATTTATAAATTTATTTAGTTGTATTGTTATAAGTTATAACTTACTTCTTTATAAGGCCACACATAAGACTGCACTTATTAACATAACTTACTATGCCAAAACTTTTTAATATACATAAATTAAACTTTAAAACATTTCATAGACTTCAAAATATCACATAAACATCAAAGTTTACTATTAACAAAACAATAACATAACAGCAGAAGACTACAACATAATCAAAACACCAAAACAAAAGCTACACGCAACTCTTTACTGTTTCTTTACTTATGTCAACCTGATCAACATACTTAAATCTCCGTGTAATCTTTACTTGGGGAGGGATGATTGGTCATGAGATTGTACCAAGAGAAAATACAGAAACAACACACATATAGCATCAAAATAATCAAAGTATTAACATTAGAAATGTAAACACATGTAGACTATAAAAAGAAAGTTTGTAAAATTGTAATAGAAGAACATTTTTGCGAGACTTTGGTAAAAATGTCGTAACTTCTTAACATGTGTTCCTCTACATGTAAACTAAACATATATAGAAACTAGACTCAACAACAAATGCAAGTTTAATCACAAAATTATTAGACAATAAGTATCAAAAATTTCATGAACATCAACAACAAAACATAAAAACATTGAAACTGCTTTTAACTTGCACACATCAATCATGCCTAACCTTTAAATTTCCCTATTAAAATTCCATCTCCTAAACTCACTTGCACCCTAGGAATGTTATTCTCCTTCTGATTTCATCCAATTTCTCTCCTCAAAGAGGTAAAATACTAAGTTCATTATTTGTTAGTTTTCTTCTACCCTTTCATGTTTATCCTATTTTTAAAAGAGAAATATGATTTATTTGTTTTGAGTATCTTAAATTTCCTATACTTTAGGTTATTTTAAAAAAATTTTGATGCCCCCCTACATAAGATTCTAAGAGCATAAATAAATCATTACAATACTACCATATTTTCAAAAGATCATAATATTGCAACTTGTTGAATTGTATTTATCTAATTTATTTACCTTGTGAAAAGTATTGTGTTGTTTCTTGACCTTACATGGATTTAACGCCAGAATGTAATCCATAGATTTCCTCATGAATATGAACCAAGAAGACATTGGCTTCTACTGGGATTTAATATTGCAAGAGGGTCCATCAAAACATTTCTTAAAAAGATGCTCTTCTTTAAGAAAATATCACCGGAACCAAAATACAATTTTACTTGCCTCTGACCGGTCTTTAAGGAATGACTCGTTTGTTAAATATTTAATAATATGACCCATCCATGTAGGTTCCAATCAGCCCTCTACTTCTCCAATGTGGATGTTTTGAAGCTCTAAGAACAGAGCTCTTACTCCCCATGCGTTTGTTAGGTTATCTTGGTATCAATGGAAGGGCGATCTTGAAGGCGGACCAAGACCGTTCTTGGTTCCAAATCATGGAGACTTTCTGCAAGCTTTGCCAAGCAATCTGTAGTTGTTTTATGCTCTTTAGGCACATGGTTGAGTGAAACCCCACAAATTTATTGGAAAAAGTCAAGGCTTTAGTGTGACAAAGCTTAATAAAACGTTCATGAGTATTGACCGTCTACCTTTGCTCGACCACCTATTTAGAATCTGAAAACACTCGTAACTTAGCCATTACCATTTCCCGATCTAAACTCATTCCCGATAGAAGCACCTCATATTCAGTAACGCTGTTCGACCTAGAAAATTGGTATCCAAAATAGGCATCCATGGTATGATGAGAAGACCTCACCCGGGATGAGGCAACTATGGTGTGTGGATGACGGGATATGATCGGGTCATATGTGATTAATGCCACCGACCCCGGCGTATTACCACGACACGTAAAGAATGATGGGAAGACTTCGCTTGGGGCGATGCAATCATGGTGTATTCATGAATATGATCTGGTCACATATGATTGATGGAAAGACATCTCTTGTGGAGAGGCAACTATGCGATCCCATGTAAGGACAGAAAGGATCATACACTAGGGCAAGGTATATTTAAATAAGATTACGATGAAATAAGTATCATATATTTAAAATTTATGTTTTAATTAAAAAATAATTGATATTGAGTGAGACTCTTTTAACTAATTCGAGTCCTCGAGTACGAGTACACGAATTCGAGTGACGCCATAGCGGTGCCCAAATAGATTAACATGACGTTTATCATAATTAACCAATTTATTTCTAGGTCAAGAGAGAAATATTTGTCATTCTTACACGTTATAATTAATTCAAACCTATTGGAATGATACACTTAATATAAGTAGACTTTTGAATGTTTGAAGAATTATATTTGAAAAAGACTATTTATGTCTCCATCGCCACCCGGAGAGCCTCATGGTCTAAATCTAGAAGTTTAGAAAGATGCTCTCAGTGCATCATTTGTCAGATTTAGTGATAAAGAATGCCGTCCAGTTTATTATATTAATGGTATGTTACAAGGTGACTGTGTTGGGAAAGTTCTCTCATCCGGAGAATAAAAGAATTCTCGTTATCTAGGATCGAATCGAATTAATGCGATGAGAACAAAATGTAAATGAAGAAAAGTAGAAGACACACTATTTAGGGTGGAAACCTGAACCGGGAAAACCACGTGACCAATGAACCTCAATCTTGAACTCACTATCACAAGAAGAATAGTGTCACGCCCCAACTTATACATACATACTTACCATGAGACGTGACATGTCGTGCTCAACCACTACGACTGAACACAAGGCCGTAACTTAACTTTCATACATATGAATTCATTTCGAATTTCATTAATAATCTCATGTATCATTCATCATTTTTAAATCACGTCTAGCTTCAAAAGCACTTTACTAACCATCATTATATATTAAACACAATACAACATACAATACTAGCAACAAACTAATCTATTCAACTTCATTTCTTTAGCACTTGACAACTGATCTTTGATACCATATACCATATCCTTGTTTAACCTAGGGTACAATGGCGTTCATGAATCTGAAACAAGTATTAAAACATGCAATGTAAATGCAACACATAATCATAGATGCACAATTAACATTCATATAAACGTAAGCACATAAGACTGCATTTCTTTCATTATCTTTGCCAGCATTGTTCATGGCTGGTAACCTGTCTTAGTCCTATCTGAACCCATGGATTTGGCCATACCACAGGTCAAGAGATCGTGAGCATGTGCCTCACCTCAACGAATGGACAGAAGGTGCAACCCTCCCATCAACACCCAAGAGGATCAAACATAACATGTGATATCATATCATATCTTGGATTCCATAATCTCTCACTCAAGCTAGCCTGACATTTAGCTCATACCTTGGAATAACCATGTTGCTAAGGGCGTGAGTCCACCATTCCCCTCGAATCTTAAATTCATAAATGTTACATAACATAGAATTTCCACATAGTGCAGTCTAACACTTCTTTACACCAGATACAATGTAAGAGCCCAATGACCTCGTAAAATCATGAAAAAATACTCGTTGAAAATCTTATTCATAGAGATATAACATGCAAAAAGAATAAATTCATTTAGAGCTCCCAATAGTTCTAGTTAAATAGTTAAACATAAACATATGTTGCTGCCTCGTAAGTAAAAACAATTTAGTAACACTTTGAAAAACGTGAGATTTCGTAAAGCTCTTATACTTAACTCATAAGAATCATATTTTTCTGTAAAAAAGATTCAAAATGGAAAATTTTCATGTAAAGCTCATCACGAAGTCATATACAATCAATACCAGTAAAATCATACATTCACATAATCACATAGAATGTAAAAAAAACAGTTTATTTGTTAAAGATTCAATCATGCCGCATACATCTTTTCTTTCTCTTCTATTTCCTTTTCTCCTACCTCCCTTTATCCTTAAAACATGCTCATATCAAATATTATGATACTTTAGCATTCTATCCTTTATAAAGCATAGAAATCAGCCACTAAACCAACCTCTTACCCCTTTGCTCTTAATATTTAATTTTCCTCTTCTTAGTTGCGTTTCAGAATTTACCAAGCCTCTTGCTCGACTTTCTTGTGCTTGAAACTTCATACTTATCCATTTTAACAACCTCAAACACATGTGTAGTAATCTAATTTGATATAGTTCAATAACCAATCAAAACATAACACATTTCATTGATATTTTCATTAGTTCTTGATTCTTTTTCATTTTGTGTTGTTATTTTGTATCTTACTTTGTCTAACAAAAATCATGATGGTGCTAATGAGTATCTTAAGTATGTGGTTATCAAACTAAAATCATAGTCATAAGCTTAATTAGCAATATATATTACTAAGTAACTCTAACTTGTCATTACTTTAGAAACAAGTTTATTAATTTCTCAATTAACTCTAAATATATTGATTCTTATTTTGACACACATTTATGAAGAATTCCTAGTGTTAAATCAAGTTGCTAACTTTTTAATTTTTTCTTCTTTGCTTAAAGCTTGACTAATATCATATTACTGCATATCTAAATATCAATCCAAATATTTCAATAGCTTTTACCTCTAAATTCATGCTTGTTTCATTAACCAAACTTGAGTAATTGTTAAGGTAAAAGTCCAAACCTCACAAATAAGGTGCAATATGTTACGCTTTTGGATTGATTGATGCAATTTTGTTCATGATAATCACTATTTTTAGAGTCCAGACTAGGATCTAAAATATGAAATATTCTACCGAATATTTTCTTTCCATATCTTTAACTGTATCTTCCATACAGTTAACAAGATATATTTTCATATCTTATTCCATATATGTAACCAACAGAATATAAATTCATATCTTCTTCAATATATGTAACCAATAAGATATATCTTCATATCTTCTTCTATATATGTAACAAAAAGATATATCTCAATATCGTAGTTCATATATTTCATAGCTTAATTAAGGAAATATATTTCCCCTTCGATAATTTGAATACCGATCCAACTCTAATCTGACTGCTATCAAATATATTCATCACAATTTTCCTATCGGTATCCTTGATCGGTCGATGGGACCGATCAAGCCGATCAACATCACCGCTTCATGTTAGGTTTCCCCCGGTCGGTAATACCTACCATCGAGTCATTCTACTATCACCCTACCTCCATTCATAACAATCTTCCACTTTGAGTTGGGTTATCCTTCATATTTCTTAGGTGGTCCTCCCAACACTTATGCATAGACATGATGGCCTTTGAGAGTTGAACAACTCTCGCCTCCGACTTTCGAGGTTAGTGCCCACCCTCGAAAGTCTCTGTTCGCCAAATCACCTAGTGAACCAAGTTAGGGCATGCTCCAACCCTAACTTAATTGAAGTGACAAAATCTCTCAACTACCCCAAAACAAAAGTCTTGGCCTCCAAGGACATTACCTCGTTCTTCAAGGCAAACTCTCACTACTCGGAAGCTTTCCTCGCCCTACATTGTCTAACATCATAAACTAACGGTTTCCCTTTATTCCGATATGCCGTCTGATCGACCATACCCAAATCTGTTTCTGACCGATCAACCTTACTATCACAGATCTCCTCATCAGTTGATTTTCCCGAAGGCCTCTCCGACTAATCCACCCTAGCCGGTGTTCCACTCCCACTCGAAATTGCCCCGTTTTCCCGCATCTTCACCATTCTGTTGATTTTGAACGTGTCCTCGTTTATTCTTGCGTTTTGCGATACCTCGTTGGTCCATTATGGTGATGATCCCCATATACACACTTCCATACTTAACTCCCTTAGCCACGATCATCGATCCCTTCGACACTTTTCAACATCCGCCGCAAAAATCGTTCGATACCCCTTTGCATCAAGCTGGTCGATCGTAATCAAATTCTTCTTAAGACTGGGAATATACATTACGTCCTCTAACAACCAACTGTGACCGTTAGAAGTGATCGGTATGTCTCCCTTATCGGTAATTGCTTTCTTGTCCGTCAAGTTGGCTTTTCCATGATTTCCGCCCGCAAAATTAACAAATATATTTTTATCAAATGAAATGTGAAACGATGCTCCCGAGTTAAATACGCATGACTCGATCGGACTCTCAGTGCACACAAATAGTGCATCGTCCATCTCGGCAACCGACGCCGCTCCATCCCTTTTTTCTCCTTGCAGTCTTGCTTCAAGTGCCACCTTTTTACGCAATTCCAACACTCCGGTTCGCCACGTGACTTAGACTTCCCTCGTGTCTTTCCCTTAGACCGATCATCTCGATTGTCCTCGCCATCACTTCCTCCCTTACCCCATCGGTTATTATATCGATCCAACTCTATTTCAAAAGCAGTAGGGTCATTGCAATCCCGATTGGATCTTCGCACTTCCTCACTGATCAACCGATCCCGCACATCGATAAACTTTAACTTACCTTGTTGGATACTGATCACGTCGACTGTGGTCCCCCAACTATTAGGCAACGTTTCAAGTAAAAGGACATCCAATTGATCATCCTTGATTTCGTGCTCCATCGATACAAACTATCATGTAAGATTATTGAACTTATTCAAGTGTTTGGAAGCTTAACCATCTTCGGCCATCTTCAAGATGTAAAGTTTCTTTGCAAGGTACACTAAATTTTTTGATGTTGGCTTTGCTAATATATCCTCAATCGCCTTCATCATGCTGTACGTAGTGGTTTTATCGGAAACGTTAAAGGCAACGTTCCTCTTTAAAGTTTCCACCATGAACCCTAGAGCTTTTCGTCAATTATCGATCACTTGGCATCTGTCATCTCTTTCGTTTTATCCTTCTTCAGAGCCATTCTGAGATCATGCCGTCGTAAAGTTCATTCAATCTGCATCTTCCGATACCGATAGTTGTCGCCATGAGACATCATCGAGATCGTTCAGTATTCCTCCATCGCCACGATCCGTCACTACCCCACTCCACCAACACTTTTTGGGAAAATTCCATCCTCCGCAGAAGAAAAGAATTCATGTTATCCGGAGTCGGATCAAATTAATGCAATTAGAACAAAATGTAAATGAATAAAAGTAGAAGACACCAGATTTAGAGTGGATACCCAAAACTGGGAAAACCACGCAACCGATGAACCTCGATAGTGAACTTGATATCACAAGAAGAATATGGTACAATATGTTACGTCTTTAATGAATACAATTGTGTTCATGTGGCTCACTATTTATAGAGTCCAGACTATGATCTAATCCAGAAAATATTATACCAAATATACTAGGATATTCTCTTTCCATATCTTTGACTGCATTTTCGATATATCTAGTTAACAATATATATTTTCATATTCTTCTTCTATATATGTAANGGGGACCGGTGGCAGGGAGACGTTCGCCTTAAGCTGAGGACCGGGGAGAACCTTCTCCACGGGAACGGCTCCCTGCAGCAATAAAGCAATAGTTTTAGTACTAATAAAGGAGGTATTTCCGATTTGATAGAGGCTGGATAAGCTCAAAGATCGAATCTGAGTTTTTATCACCTCCTCTACCACTCCAAATACCCGAAACGCATGCCCTTCTCCGGTTGAAGGCTGCCCTGTGCAGCGAAGGGTCAATGTGCGCGCGCTGGTAGTTTGGATCGGGGGGTCCCCGGACCCCGAAGGGACCAGCATACCCCCTGTTGCTAATTCATTCCCCTCAGTGCTGCCCGATGCTTCGCGTTGTCCTTCAGAAGGACGGACCGAAGCAGCTGTCATGCGTTTGAAGCGAGAGCTTGGCATTGTCTCAGTCGAATCTGCAAACAAATACATAAGGATCAGGAAAGGATAAAGTAAAAAAATTACTTCATACCCGATCCTTCTGATTGATCTGAGCTAGAAAACATCCCCTTCGGGGCTGGGGCTCCGGCCCTACCCACAACACCTATTTCTATTAATCTTTTCTCCCGAAGCAGATCTATTTGCTTAAGGCGTGCTTCGGGAGGGGGGAACATCGCAAGCGTATTTGCAGTGTCCGGACGGGAAAGGTTGAACCTACTTCGGTCCAACTGACCTATGTGTGGGTGAGTTAGGCGCGGCCATACTTTCAACAGATCCTCTTTTGGGAATGTTATCCACACATAACAGGTCTCCCACGCATGGAGAGACTCTTCTTTATCTACAATAACGCACTCTTTGGTGCGCACCGCTATATAATACAATTTGCGGCAGCCTAACAGACCTTTCCCCTTTCGGGATTCTACCAAGAACAGGTTAAAGAAATGTTCTAAGGTCGGGGCCCGATTCTGTTGGTGACAATAAAAAATGAACGCTACTATATACACATAACTGCTCGGGAATAACGCAAAAGCAGGGCAGTGGATCTCTTTAAGCACGGCCGCTACAATGGGATGTAGCGGAAAACGAAGTCTGCACTTTAAAGAGACGAAACTAACCGGAATAGCAGATGCCGACACATTCATTTCCGCCGGAAGGAAACAGGGAATATCTTCCCGTCCCTTCTAGATAGAATAATGTGCCGGAATCGAAAATTTAGACCTAAACTCCTTAATATCCAACTCAGACATGGAATGGTATCTCATTTTATGAGTAACCATAAGTGTATACCTTAAGGAAAGTGGATTGAAAGGGGTTGAACGTGAAATCGATTGAGGGCACAGAGGGCTTGCTGCAGTTTTTCCTTCGCAATAATGACGATGAGGAGAAACAGTGCTCAAAATCCCGATTTAAATATTAATCTCCCAGCCAATGGTGAGCCGCCACGTAATACTGCCCAAGACAGTGACAGTACAAAGCGCACTCATCACGCCTCTTGAACTATGGAATGTGAAGAGGCACAGATCGGGATATTAATATTTAAAGAATAACAAAGATAAAACTCTAACTTAAATATACGTTATTAAGTTTTAAACGCAATTAATTCCTACACTAAGGGAAAGATCGGTCCCCTGGACGCTCACTACCTATAGGTACGGTCCCATGTTCTCACGAATGTGCAGACATCATGTAATCGGCCTTGTATCACCTCTACGATGGCAATCAAGCCCGAGGGGCTAGTGATGAGAACTTTAGGACCGGACACCTTGTGATGGGTAAGGCCCATTAACTATTGGGCTAATTCAAATGGTGGAAACTAATTCTTGCAGCTCATTCGTACACTTAAGGAAAAGCGGCTCGATGTTTAACGAGAGGACCGAAGATAACCTTAGGCGAAATAAAGTGTTTTCTGGTAACTGGCACCTTGGTTCGGTCCGAACGGTTACAGACTCACGTTTTCCACGCTTCGGGCCTCCACACGTTTACCACGCCTCGGCCCCGATCACGCAGACCACACCTCGGTCCCAACCTCGTTTTACATCCCGCGATAACAACCTCTAACAAACCTGTCAAAGGCGGTTACAGAGCGTGATTTACACACGCCGCTAACTCTATAAATACAGGGCGCGACGATGGAAATAGCAGGACCTTTTGGACGCGTAAGAACAGGCCGTTACCCTACCGGAATTCTTACTGCTTTCTTTTCCTTGTCATTTTCATTAAACCTCTGTTGTATTCATTATGAATTATTCAATTAGTGAACATGCTAAGAGTATAATCTGCTCTTAGTCAAGTGGTTTTCACCCCAATTCCTGGGGTTTCCACTATACATCGCCGTGTCATCATTTATTTCCAGTTTTTAATCGTCTTCCACAACAAAAACAAATCAGAACCGAGTTGGTTTGTTAAACGAACCGGACGACTGTTGGTACCCCTAAAAAGAAACCATAACAATTTCAATGCATGTCTAGTTATAATTAAAAATAGATGCACAACTTTGATTAATTATAAATATGAATTTATCATAATTAAAAAATCTCAAAAATATGATTTTGAAATGAATTTTAAAATAAGTGTAAGTATTGAAAAGGAGGATTCAGAAAGAAACCTATTTTTGAAAAATACCCCAACTCTACTCCTCCATTGATTTACCAGTACATCTCCATTTGCACTTTTCTCCGTCGGAATTTGAGCGGGGCCATCGATCAGGATCAATGGGAGATATTTATTGCAACGACTGCAAGCGGACGACGGAGGTGGTGTTGGATCACTCGGCCGGAGACACCGTCTGCTGTGAGTGCGGCCTTGTATTGGAGTGTCATTCCATTGACGAGACCTCTGAGTGGCGAACATTCGCCGACGAGACAGGGGACAACGATCCAATCAGAGTCGGCAGACCGTCCAATCCACTTCTCACCGATGGCGGTCTCTCTACAGTCATTACCAAGCCTAATGGAACAACCTGCGATTTCTTGACATTGTCGCTAGGCAGATGGCAGAATCGTAGCTCAAACCTCGATAGATCGTTGATTGTGGCTTTCAGGAGCATTGCAAGCATGTCTGATAGGTGAGTTGAAATACTGGTTCAACGAGTGTTTGTTTGTTTATTGCAATCTTCGTTAACCATTGGTCATTTCGGCTTCCTGATTCGGTGTTTGAAATTCCGATTTGATATGCTGTGATTTACATGCTTTGCCGCATTTGATTGTTTTCTGTGCAAGCTGAAAAATGTAAATTGCATCTGATGTACGTGATTCTCCTTAAGGTTGGGCCTTGTGAGAACTATAAAGGTACATTGTTTACAGGAAGCGATCTTGTCTTCATTATGATGTTCTTGCAATATGAACTGAACAGGATAGGGCTAACGAGATATACAAGAAAGTGGAAGAGCAAAAGTCAAGCCGAGGAAGAAACCAGGACGCTATTACGGCCGCTTGCTTGTACATTGCTTGCCGGCAAGAAGACAAGCCACGAACTGTAAAGGGTAGTTATATGATGCTATTATTATTATTCTTATTATACCTTGTTATTTGAAGGAATGCTGTAATGTGATGCTATTGAACTAGAGATATGCTCAGTTGTGAATGGAGCGACTAAGAAGGAAATAGGTCGAGCAAAGGAATACATCATGAAACAACTGGAGCTTGAAAATGGGCAGTCCGTAGAGATGGGGACTATACATGCAGGGGACTTCATGGTGAATTTTGAACAAAAATGTTATAAATTTGATCTTGAAACACAGGCAGCTAAAAGAAGTTGGTCTTATAGAGACGGTTTTGCTCAAATCTTGGAATGGCTAATCAAACTGTGAAAGCTGCCCAGGAAGCAGTACATAAAACGGAGGAATTCGACATAAGAAGAAGCCCAATTTCGATTGCAGCTGCAGTTATTTACATAGTTACTCAACTTTCAGATGATAAAAAGCCTTTGAAAGGTAAATTACGATTCACTGATATTATCCATTGTTATTAGTTGTGATTCACATGACAGACATATCAATGGCTACGGGTGCCGCGGAGGGAACCATAAGGAATTCATACAAAGACTTGTACCCACATCTTGGGAAGATTATACCAAATTGGTACGCACAAGAACAAGAGATCAAGAACCTGTGCAGCCCTTGATACATCAAGGTTAATATTCCTTTTGAATTAATTAATACACAATACAAGTACATGTGATTTTTCAAACAATTAGTTCGCTAAAATGACCAAACATGGTTCCTCCTATCTCTTTCAAAGCCTATTAATTGCAAAAATGTTTGGTTTTGCTTTCGTACAAGACAAGACTGCTTTGTTGTATCATTTTTGTCGTTTCCTTAATTTTCATCACATTTATTTTATTAGTAAATACATTGCGCAGCCGGTGTGCTGCTACAGAAAAGTAGTTAAATCGCATGTAAGGTGTGGGTAATCAGTTATATTTATATCTTTGATTGCCAAAAAAACTAATGTTTTAATAATAGTATGAAATTCAATACCTCTTCGGATGGTTATGACCCGTATATTGCTCGTAAATTTTATTTTTTTAAAATAATCTTTAATTAGTTGTTTAGGTTTAGACACAAATAACGGTACTATCAAATATTTTACGGTATTGTCAAATATTTTACGTACATGTTAAAAAACATTTGACCTCAAATTTGATATATTCGATTATTTTTTACTAATTTGAACCTCAAAATTAAAACTGGTTCAAACATGAACCTCAATTAAACTAAAACTCAAATTATTGATTATTTATTTTTAAAAATTTAATTGAATTTCAAAAGGGACTTATTATATTTCGAGTTAAATAGAATATTGAAAAACACTTAGGTTCCCTTTTATTCGTTTTGTGGCAACTCTTATTACATATGCAAAAATTAATAAATTTTAGCAAGTATTACTAAAATTGCAAAAATAGAATAATATAAATTGAAATATAAAGAAAAAGGTTTATAAATTGATGTAAAATAAAACTTTTCCCTTGTTTATATATATAGAAATATCAATAATTCAGAGTCCAATGAGCAGAAATAGAACGGGGTGACATTGATCGGCGGAGCACGTGAGCGTCACTCTCGTAAGTAGGCATGGTAGCTATACATGTACATCAATTGCTCCACGTTTCCCCAACCTATACCACACACGTTTAAAATATGGGTAATATAATATCCACAGTACGGATGATATTTTTATCGGGACACGTCAGCAAATGTAAAAACAAGATACCTTTACATTCCAAAGTTGAATACAGATAATGTGACACAAATAAAATATTGCAATAAAGACCCTCAACTTGTAATAAAATATAAAATAGGCCTATTGTTGAAATTAGACATAGAAACATGTACAACTTTTATTTATGCCTGACATGTTACCAATTCATAGACAAACATGATGGTGTGTTGTTGTGTCATCCCTTTTAAATTCAGTATTTTGCATGTGGCCATATTAACTCCTATTCTTGATTATTACATGTGCTCAAATAACACTTTTCAATTGGAACAACTTCTACCGTGTTTCAAGATATAATAACCATGTCCCCAAAGATTGTTTTTATTTGATTTTATAGGTAATTAATTTCTTCATTTTTTAGGTTCGATGAATAATAGCAGTTGTTGAACACCACTAGTAGTTGGTCGACAAGTGGGATGAAACCAACGCCTATATTTGTGGTATGGATGTGTGCCGTGCGTAAAGAGATATGAGAGATTATCATCATCTAGATGACTTGGTGGAATTTAGGGGTAAATGAGTTAAATCGAACTAATCTTATTGTTTTTAAGGTTTGAATTCGATGCGTAATTGACTAAAATTGGTTTGAGGTTTTATTCGAGTTCGAAAACCAAACAACGATAATCAATGCTCACTTCCAATTAGATTTTTGGTTTTCAATTATTGAAACATAATATATATTATATTATATAAAATATTATAGTAGCTTTAATAATAAAAATTATTATAGTTTATATTATATATTTATTAGAGTTTGGTCTCATTATGAATTCAAGAAAATCAATTTTAAACTTGAGTATTGAACAAATCGACCCAAATAGCATATGAACAACTCCATTCATTTGCAGGTCTAGTGACATTAGAGTGATGTAATCATATGAGGCACAAATGAATAAGTATATGTTATTTAATATAGAGATGCACTGATATGATAACGATCGATTGGTGTAGAACAACACCTAAGTATATGATAGATAATGTGATAATTTTAATTTATTGCATAATTAATTCTCAATTATCTAATCGATTGAATTAAATAATGTGCAACTTTAATTGAGATTGTGTGTAAATTGTGAAATTGAACTTGGATTACGTGAATTTAACAAAAAACGTATGCAATGATGCAAATAGGTGACAAAAATTGATATTCGACAAAGATTTAGGAAATATTTGTGAAAGAAAACATTATTATTCTTGATAAACATTGGTCAATAATGGTGAAAGAAAAAAAGTTCTTGATTTTATTATAAATAGGGATGAAAAATAAAACCCGACCACAAAATGGGTTCCTTAGGCTTGAGCCATTCAGATGAAGTAGCCGTGCTAATGGCGCCGTTTCCCCTCCACGGCCATCTCAATCAGCTCTTCCACCTTTCCCGTTTACTTGCTGTTAACGGCGTTATGGTTCACTTCGCCACTACTGCAGTACACAATCGCCGTTCGCGGAGGCGGATCCATGGTTGGGATCCTCTCTCAGTTTCCAACATCGTCTTCCATGATTTTCCGATGCTTCCACAAGAGGACACTGCGACAACTCACTTCCCGTCACAGCTTCATAGAGTATTGAAATCATGTTCATCTCTACGTCCGTCGTTCGCCGCACTTTTACGGTGTCTTTGCGATAAATACAGACGTGTAATCGTTATAAACGATTCTTTGATGGGATCCGTCGTTCAAGATTTCGTTGAGTTTGAAAATGCTGAAGCTTACACGTTTCATAGTGTTTCAGCTTACACTATGTTCTTCTTTATGTGGGAAAACACAGGCAGGCCTTTCGCCGTTGATCAAGAAATTCTTGAAAATTTACCGTCACTTAAAGGATGCTTCACGCCGGAGTTCATTCATCTCATCAGAAATCAGTATAAGTTCATTGATTTCAGTTCAGGGAGGATTTACAATACATGTAGAGTGATTGAAAACAAGTTTATAGAGATGCTTGAAAAGCCAGAGATAGTCGGAAACAAGAAACAATGGGCTCTTGGGCCGTTCAATCCCGTAAAAAATATCACAGATAACAATGAAGCAACGCAGCATGAATGCTTGAAATGGCTCGACAAACATACCCCCAACTCTGTAATGCTCGTCTCTTTTGGCACAACAACTACACTTTCCGGCGACCAAATAGAGGAGATGGCAGTCGGACTGGAGAAAAGTGGGGTGAAGTTCGTCTGGATACTCAGAGACGCCGACGACGGCGATAATTCCGATGAAGGTGAGAAATGAATCAGATATTTATTTCTACGAAATATTCCAAATTAAAACACACTTTCCTTTTTTGGCAGGATCAATTAAAATGGCACGCTTACCAGTAAAATACGAAGAAAACGGGATAATCGTAAGAGATTGGGCGCCCCAATTAGAAATATTAGGGCATCCTTCACTAGGAGGATTTATGAGTCACTGTGGGTGGAATTCGTGCATGGAGAGTATTTCCAACGGAGTTCCAATCGCCGCCTGGCCAATGCACTCCGATCAGCCGAGAAACGCTGCTTTGATGACGTTAGTGTTAAAGATCGGTGTAATTGTTAGGCATTGGGATGTCATGGATGAGAAGAAGATTGTGAAGTCTTCGGAGATCGTAACGGCTGTGAGACGGTTGATGGCGGAGGAGGAAGGGATGGCTATGCGGCAGAGGGCTGGGAAGCTCCGCCGCAATGTCTTGGCAGCGGTTTCTGATGGTGGAAGTATGCGAGAGGAATTGGATTCCTTTATTTCCCATATTTTTAGTTAGATTTTAGGTTCTGTTTCTAATGGAATATCCCTTTTGAGATTATGACAATAAACCGTTCCAAATTACAAAATTTACATAATTTTTTTTTCAAATATTAATGCTGGACCTGGAGGTTCCAATTTTGAAGATTTGTGGGCCTCGGAAATGACAGCATCTCAGGCCCAATACTTAGGAGGAGGCGGAGCCAAGTTTCATGGTTTCATAATTTCATCTTCAATGTATGGATGCTAATTTAGATTTTCCATCTCATTATCCGAATTGTTTTTGGATAATTAAATGGATACTGGAAATGGGGCGAGAAAACAAATTTGGTTTAAACGAAACGTGTAGTGATTTGATATTTAAGTGCTTTGTTACCCATTCGGTTATCCATTTAGATAACCGTATCAACCAAACTTATATTCATTAAATATATCTAATATTTTTAAAATTTTTGCCTTAATTACAAAGTCCTAATTAGGAAACCAAACCAATTACTAATTCAATGCTACTTTTTCATTTTAAAATTCTTCATGTTCTTTTTTATTTTTTCACCTCTCTCGATTTCAACACGATTCTTGCCTATTATTCTATCTGTCTTTTTCAATGTTCGAATTATTGTTATGTAGATCTTATTTTCGAGTTTTATTTTTCTAATTGTTTTTCGTTTCAATTTTTTCAGTGTTTACATCAAAATTAATTTAAATTAATCCGCTATAATGTTTCGGTTTTCTGTTTTTTTGTAAGCAATATAATATGCTTATAGGGCAAGCAAGACAAATTAATGGGTTTGAGAGCAAACAATTTCTTCAGGTTTTGTTTAAACTCTAATTAAATTATATTTTGTGGATCACTTATATTGTTATTTATCTTATTTTTTGTAGGGTCACTTGAACCAATGTTCTTGACTACTAGAACATTTATTTTTAGGTACTTGTAAAACTCTCGAGTGTTGTCTATAAATAATGGAGAATATGATACTATTGGTCTCAATGATAAATCCATCAAAGTTTAAAATGATAGTTATCGAAAAAGTTCTTTAATTTTATATTGTCGTTTTAATATTATTTTGATTTATTTAAAGAATGATATTTTACTATTTTTTATAAAAAAATCGAAACTGTAAACCATTGGTTAACCGCTAACCAATGATTAATTCATAGCGGATGTGGAGCGGGAAGTGGGTGGATAACAAAAGTATGAGACAAGGCCGGGAACGAGTAAACATTATGTTAGGTCGATTAGATAACGGTTACTGGTATAACTGTGTCATATCCGTTCCGTTGTCATCACTCATTTTTTGGATATGTAAAAATGGTACCATTTCTTTCGGTTAAGAAGCTAGAAGTTAACTCTAATACTATACCAATTATATTCATCTAAAAATGTTATTTTTGTTAACTAAATTTTCCCTATTTACACATCATCATTCTCTATTATTAATAAATTTATTTTCTTATATTATACNTAGGGGGTACCAACAGTCGTCCGGTTCGTTCAACAAACGAACTCGGTTCTGATTTCTTTTAAGTGTGGAAGACGATCAAAAGCTAAAAACAAAGTAAGTGCACGGCGATATATAGTGGAAACCCCAAGAATTGGGGTGAAAACCACTCGACTAAGAGCTGATTATGCTCTTAGCCTGCTCACTAATGAAATAACTCAGAGTTTATACAAGAAAGACTAATGAAAATGATGAGGTAAAGAAAGCGGTAAGAATTCCGGCAGGGTAACAGCCTGTTCTTCCGCGTCCAAAGGGTCCTGCTATTTCCGTCGTCTGGCCCTATATTTATAGAGTTCTTAGTGAGTGTAAATCACGCTCCGTAACCGCCTCTGACAGGTTTGTTAGAGGTTGTTATCGCGGGATGTAAAACGAGGCTGGGACCGAAGCGTGGTAAACGTGATCGGGCCCGAAGCGTGGTAAACGCGGGAAGGCCCGAAGCGTGGTAAACGTGAGTTGTAACTGCTCGGACCGAACCCAGGTGCCAGCTGGCAGAAAACGTTTTATTTCGCTAAGGTCATCTTCGGTCCTTCAGTTGAACATCGGGCCGCTCTTCATTGGAGGTGTGGAATGGGCTATAAGGATTCATTTTCGCCATTTGAATTGGTCCAATCGTTGCTGGGCCTTACCCATCACAAGGTACCCGGTCCTAGAGTTCTCATCACATTGGTTAACCGCTAACCAATGATTAATTCATAGCGGATGTGGAGCGGGAAGTGGGTGGATAACAAAAGTATGAGACAAGGCGGGGAACGAGTAGACACTATGTTAGATAGATTAGGTAACGGTTACTGGTATAACTGTGTCATATCCGTTCCGTTGTCATCACTCATTTTTTGGATATGTAAAAATGATACCATTTCTTCCGGTTAAGAAGCTAGAAGTTACCTCTAAGACTATACCAATTATATTCATCTAAAAATGTTATTTTTGTTAACTAAATTTTCCCTATTTACACATCATCATTCTCTATTATTAATAAATTTATTTTCTTATATTATATAATATTATACGACACTAATGAATTTTCATTTTCATTTTATTCACATTATTATAATAAATTATATTTATAATAAATTATAAATTAGAACAATATTCTTTTAACTTACATTCAAGTATTAGAGAAAATAAATTTTTGTAGATACCATTCATTATATTAAAATTGAATTTATAAAAGAGTACGAACAAGAATCGCATATTACATACATATCTAAAAATAGAAGAATCTAAAAATGAATTAAAATGTTGGATCATTGTAAATTTATGTGAAAGCAATAATGAAAAAATAAAGGTGGATGGCATTCACAGTCCCATAGTTTATATTATTTGATAAATTAGCTCTTAATAATTTCTTATTTTTGACAAATCTAATTCTCATAAGTTTATTTTGACAAAAATAGTTCTCAAATATTTGGAAGTTTGGTTAAACTAGTCATTATATTTAAGTGTATTTGACATAATTGGAACTTATAGTTTGGAACTTCGACAATTGAAGTATTTATGTTAATGTTGGAACATAATTTTGATCATTAATTTGGATTTAACGTTGTTAGTAGTCCCCAAAGCTTTAAAATGATGCAATTATAATTCTTACATTTAATTTAATGCGATTTTGATCTTCAATCGTTAAATATGTTGCAATATTGATCTATATATCTTATAAAAACACAAACTTTACCTACATATTATATTATGAAAGGCGAACACATCTAGAAATGTAAAAAACGACCCTAACTTTATTATCGACAAACAAATTAAACACAATGGAAACACAAAAATACAAACTTTAGCTACATCTTGCATCGGGAACTCAATTGCAGAAACCCCCCAAAAAACATCTATGAAGAAGAATTCAAAATAAACATAATGCTTCAGAATAAACATTCATTCTGAAGTGCGCAAAACATTGTTCTACATCTTAGATCTTGTTACGAAATAGAGAAATCATATTTATAAATCATGTTATCAAATAGAGAAATCAAAATGCAGCAACAATCTCGTTAAAATGGAGAAATGAAACATAAACATAATCTTGATGTTTGTGAAGTGCGCAAAATACGGTCTGCGGCTGAGATATTGGGCACCTAGAGGAGGCTTGTGGCGTACAAATGGGGACAACAATCTCGTTTAAATGGAGCATCAATCTCATTACAGAAGCCACAATCATTAGAACACATCTTGTTTTAAAAACCCGATCTCATTACAAGAAGCCACAATCTTGTCATAAAAATCACTAAATCCTAGATAGCAAATCTTGTTTTAAAAAAGGAATCGGGTTTGCCAAATTTTGAAAATTAAGAGATCATAATTGCAACTATGTTATTTGTTTAGGAGCCGGTTTTGCAGAATTGAAACTATAAGGATTATTCTTGTAATTTATGGATCAATTTTGCACAAATTTAAAAATCTTGAGGATCAATTTTTTGTTTACCAAAATTGATCTTAACAATAGAATTTTGTTTAGTGAGTTAACATTGTACTTTATTTATAGATACACAGTTTTTATAAGTTTTCCAGTTTATTTACTACTACAAATCCATGAACCATGAGTTAAATCTTCATCTAAATCTAAGTAGTAAAACATTGAAAAGAACAATGTCTACGAATTATGTGTTATGGTGGATGTGGTTTATAATTTATTGAAAACATTGGCCATTTAATTTTTAAGCTATTTTATGAATTATTGTTTTCGTTGAATACTGATGTGAATCTTGAAAATCTAAGACCATTATGATTTATTTTCTTCCTTAACAATATTGTTCCTATTGATTGTGCAATTCCATTGAGTTATTTTATATCTTATCATATTCATAGTTGTATAGTTCATTTTTTTCATTATATTAACTTTATCCAATTTTGTGTTTTCCATATTTGTTGCGAAAAATGTTGTATTTCATGAATATTCATGGTTGCATTTATGTAGTATATATATTGGATGGAATGAAGAACCGGATATCGCTTAAAGGCCACGACCCATATAGGAGGGTCGGCCTAAGATTAAATGACGAGTTATTTCGGATGATTAAGAGAATAACAATGTTTTCACATCGATCCAGAATTACGTACCGATCCGGACCGGTATGAGCGGTACGACCGGACGGTACCAATTTTTATTTTATTTTATCTTTAAAAATATTAATATTCAATTAGTATTTTAGGATTAGACCGGAAAAAATCCACAAATCGACCCGAATACCCGGTACAAAAAAAAATACCGATACCTAGCGAAATTTGACGTACCGGACAGTATACCGTCCGGTATGAAAACACTGGGGAATAAAGCCAGGGAAATCAAGCCCAGCCAAGTCAGGCTTAGATGGAAAATGCCCTTGCTGAAAAATGCTAAGTGTGAGATCGTTCCACAAGGCACTGGATCAATCCCGAGGTATCTGATCGGTCCCGCCACATGGATATTGACTTTTCATGAAGGAAATAAGCGTGTCTAAGGCAGACGCACGTATTAAGGAAATTACCGGATTTCATGGAGATTTTGTAATGAAATTGGAATAGAATAAGGGAAGAACGTTGGCAACTCGCTCCGATATAAAGGTGAAAATTTGGAGATCAAAATGACATTCTGTATATCCCTCCAGATTACCTTGTGATCCCGCTTGCTGCTTGCCTTTTCTAATTGTTTCCTTATTAGTCACACTGTTCGTCCATTCGTGTTGCATTGTAACATTGACCCTTCGGAGTTTTATTGAATTTGTTGCAGATGATTCCCTCTCTAAAGCTTGGTTTTTTCCCTTTACTTTGGGTTTTCCACGTTAAATCGCCGTATCATCTATTTCATTATTCTTTTAAAGTTTTCTACACAAAAAACATAAATATAAAACCAGACTTAGATCATTAATTGTGATCAAATCCGGTGAATGCACCTTTAAAAAGGAAACATAACAATATTATAAAACATTGTTTTGTATTTTCAAATTGATTTACAAATGGAATATAATATTTTAATGTGTAAGAAAGAAAATCACCACCTATACAGAAAACTATTCGGAATAACTCACATTTTGAATTATTTATCACTATTTGTTTGCAAGAGTTTATATTAGGTTGGGAAAATATTTTACAACAATTAACCAAAGAATATATTGTAAATATAATATAATGCAAATGAAGAAGAAATATAGGAAGATTAGAAGTCAATAGAAAAAATTGTATTCTAGCACTAGTGTTGTATGAAATAGCTCAACAAACACACTTCGAGCAAGTAACCATGGGTGAGATGAAAAAATTAAGCTAAAAAAACTAGTTTCATTATTATGTTATTTGATTTATATTTAATTGTATTTTTTGATGATTTTCTTAAATTATATGTAGAGAATTTTTGCTACAAAAAGTTTTAGATACAAACGGACACTATTTCCATATATCCAACACCAATTTTTATTTGTGTTATTGTTATTGATATTGTGAGTTTTGTTATACACAAAGTGCGGGTATATTACCACTTGTATTAGAGAATGATAATGTGGAATTTGATGATTACCCTCCAAGTATGGGGCATCGACAATAGTGTACATCATTAGATGATATAGACACTACGATGAATTCATTCTAAAAATATAACACACATATATTTTCATTTTGAAAATTCATTCTATATATTTTATAAATACATTCTCATTATCATAACACATACCGAACTTACCATAAATACATTATGTAGGGTTGCCATTTGGTGACTGGCCTTCAGGTCACATATAGTTGTATACCATGTTTTGTGTTAGGAAATAGGATTCTAGATAGAAGATCACATCATATACGTAGCGTAGAAATTTTTTGAAATTTTCATATTTTTTAAAATTGGATCGATATATCCATAAATAATTAATATCATACAAGTAATTCTCATATAAACCTTCAATGGTCACAGATGTAGAATCCATTCCAAAATAAGAACATATTTCTTATTGTGAAAAGGTCTCCAAGTTAGAATTATATGTTATGGAAATCCACACGTGATCATAAGTTTTTAACATCGGAATAGTCTATACTAGAACATTAAAATGAGATATTCAAAATTACTCCAAATTGTCAAAATTTCTTGCCATAATCAAAGATCATATATTTCAATTTGGCATGATTTAAATAGGTCATTTGTGTGTATGCTGAAGTGGACCTGTCTCTTCGTGAATCCATTGGCGTAAACACAGAAAATATGCTTATTTCACGGCATGATTCTGGTGAGTGTTGACCTTAACAAAATCTAAACTCATCTTGGTGATTGTTGTTGACAGTGTATGCGTCCTCGTTACATGTCACTATGTTGTTTTCCTATATGTGCATGATGTTGATGCTTTGGAATGATATTGTTCAAGGGATTTACAAGCAAGAATTGTGAACCGATGTTTGAGAGAGATACATTATTCTCAGAAAAGCGGGCAATTCAATGTTGACTTATCAGTAGTGGATACTACAGTATCCAACGCAGTTTCACGTCTTGGTTCCCTCGTCTAAAAATATTTTATGATATTTGTTTTAGATTAGTTAATTTCTTTTGTAATCTCGAGTTTAATTATTATGGGGACACGAGCGATATACGAGATTAGACCCACAATATGTGGGCTTACGTTCTCGAGAGAGCGAAACTCTACCTTGGTTTTCACTATGACAATCAAAGGGTAAAAATACAATCAAGAGATATCGACAATCCGAATGAAAAACGGTTCGAGAAACGATCAATTCCACTCCGTCGCGCCCAAGATAACAAAAACTCCCGACTTATAGGGCAACTTCTCGCGAATAGACAAAAATTCGCCAGCCAGGGGTCCACGTGACGAAATCTTGTGAGTCAGGGATCCAGGTGATGTAATCTCGCGAGTCAGGGGTCCAAGTGATGGCTTCTCGCGACAAGGTGACAAAACTCACGAGTGATCAGACCCTCACGACTATTCAGATACAAAAACTCACGCAAGGCCAAGTCCTCGCAACTAAGCCTTGTACAATAACATATGAAACTCTGCATCCAATGAAACAGGGTGAAAACTCACGAAACAACAACCCTCACGACTTTTAGAGACGAAAAGTCACTACTACGGCGAAAAGTAAAAATTCCCGCTGTTGTGGTTGAAAAGGCCTAGGTACCAACAGTCAACCGGTTCACAATAGAATGAGCTTGATTTTGATTTGTTTAGATTGAAGGAACGATTATAAAATACGGAATAAACAAAATACACAATGATTTAACGTGGAAAACCACATGACTAAGAGCTTGGAATGCTCTTAGTCAATCGATTAATAAAACAGTTTAAGAATACAAACATAGAAGGCTTATGAAAATGACTAAGGCAAATAAGAAAGCGCATGGAATGAATTAAGCAGAGTAACAACTATTTCGCGCGTCCAAAAGGTCCTCTCAAGCCAGCCTTCAAGCCCTGTATTTATAGAGGGGAGTTGTGCGTGGAAAACGCTTCGTAACCGCCTATGACAAAGTCGTTTTCCATTGACAGAAAACATGAACGAACCCGAAGTGTAGGAAACGTGAGCAGACTTGAAGTGTGGAAAATGTGAGCATGCCCGAGGCTTGCTATAACCGTTTGGAACGATACAGGGGATCGGTCCCCGAAGTGCTAACCCTTATCCAACTCTACTTTCGGTCCTGCAAGTCAAATGGGCCTTTGGGCTTCATTAGTTATGTAGCCTTTGGGCTTGTTATCTAGAATGAGCCAAGCCTCGGGTCTTGGGCCGCGTAGGTTCGTTTCTTGTCATCTGAATAGACCCAGTATTTTTGGGCCTCTACTGGTTCATGGTATCGGGCCCTGATGCCCTCATCACTCGCCACTAGAAAACTAAAAACTCACGACTTGGCATAAACTCGCGAGTCACGGGTCAAGTTCAAGCGAAAACCTTGTATCTATAGAAAAACTGGGCCCAATAGTTCAACTTATGGTCCAAAAGCCCAATAGGTCAACTGGCTTTAGTTTCTTGGAAACGCCCAATTTCACAAGGATACAAATCGTAATGTCTCGTGTTATCCAAAATGCATACAGGTCTAACACTAGCAACATGTAATTGCCGAGAAAATACCAGAAAATATCATTGACCGGTTCATGATCTCCAAATACTTAGAAGATATCCCAAAATATCGCAAAAACTCACCAACGAGCTCTCTGAGTGCCAAATTACGAAAAATACCCATGGCCTCATTCCCGACAGAAATCATCCAAAACTGCTCAAAACATCATCAAAACCCTTACACGTGGGCCCGGGATGTTCAAATTATGAGACTACCCCTGAAATCTCATTAATCCATAAATATAATATAAAACCGAAAATATCATTAAGTGACGTCATACGAAGGCCGGGGTATCATAATTACATAAATAACCCCGGGTGATATCAATAGTCCCCTGATTTGTAGATTCATATTCCGAGTCGTAAACAACATTATATCAGCTCGTCTCGAAGTCCAGTACTCGTTCGTACAATTTTTGTGAGAAAATCATGAGTAAGGCCGAAATCTACTCGCTGACGCGGTCGTTGTGACACTAAGGGTATCAGATTCTGAGATCGGACGACAATTTCACGACTTTTCAACTTGAGGAGTATGTTCCTATAAATATCTCTCTTTCTTTTTTGTACTGATGCATTTTACTACACCCTGAAATTCTACCACATCGCTTCGATTTGTCAACTCATCGCAATTGAACTTAGAAAAAATTTGGAACTGGTTAGCCTATCCCCACGGTTTCGAGCTCCGCATGAAATTCTGACCTCTTTGCTTCATCAAAATCCAGCTCTTCACGACTTAGGGGTTCATCACACTCCTCAACTTCGCAATTCAATCATGTTCCCATCGTGATCGTTACTCTACAATCTCGAGCTCACACGTCTTTTTCCTGCATGAGATATCCCTACATCCAAATAAGGGCATCACTTTCTCACCTCCGCCGGAATGTTGGTTCTCATTCCTTTGCCATACTCATTACTTCGGGGCTATTAACTTATGTTTACGATCGATCATGTAGGAAACAACATAAAACTAGGAAAAGAACGAAAAATTGCCTCATGAGAAAACCAAGAACTGTTATATTTTTATCTCCTCAATTTTGATTCCTCCTATGTTTCCTTTGATAAAGTAAGTCCCCAATTTTCTTTGATACTTCTTCCCATTATTTGCGAATTTAAGATTTGTGTTTACTTCGTTCCGTCTCTTATAAAATCTCGCAACTTAATCAAGCTCGATCGTTCTTCCTATATTCGGATTATTTCTGATTAGAAAATCCATGTCATCCATAGAATGACTTTATGACACCTCTCATGGTAAATAGGACAGTCTATGTCATGCATGCAATAATTCTCTAGATCTTATGGTCATAAATAACGACATACATGTTATACGACAACGTGCTGATCCTTCCAATCATAAAAATGAACGCGAGACATCCATAAAATACTTATTGTCACTCCACCATATCTCAAAAGAGTCTAGACCTTTCAGAGATAATTACTTGATCACTTTCATACCGATCCTGGGTAGGAATCTCTGATCGTAAATGAGAGGTCCATGCTATAAGATAGCACTGTGATTCCTTAGATTGTAACATAGGTTTCCTTATTATAAATAGGAGAATTACCCTTAACTACTGCAACCGCGTTTAAGGGAACGAAGTTTCCTAATACGTCCAAGCGAGTTTCTTGGTTCTTTCAATAGTAAACCAAAAGCGCGAGATGCTCACTAGACAATTACTGGATACGCCGATCATACGAGATAAAAATATAGACTCATTCACTTAATAAAGATTCATCATATTCATCACCTACCTAACCAAGCACCCAACAATAACTTACTTCAATTTCTTTGACTCGTCCAGTTATCCTCCTGAGAATGGGCGAGCGACACCACGTTGTTTGAGTTACATGATAAAGATACCTCTTCGTGTGAGGTGGTTTTACCAACTTAACAAATGCCTATTGTGTGACATAGATAAGTTATATGTCTTTCTTACTTACTGTCCAAAATGACTCCACTTCGTATGCCGCTTTATAATCTTTCTCGAGAATTTTTTACTATATATAAAGTTGCTTATTCATCAGTAAGCAAACAATCGTATCATAAGATATCATCAATAAGTCTTCTTAATTATCAATTAGGCAAATATCAATGTCATAAATTATCCTTATATAACAAACAATGTTCTCTGACAAAATATTCTCTGCTATCGGCCACTCATTTGATCACTTTAGAAATAACTGAGAGTCCCCAGTCGTAATTGAATTTCGTTGAATTCATATCATAAGGCGAGTACTTGGCCATTTTGATCGTTTATCCGAATGAAATCCATAAACACGATCCATCGACAAATAAATGCATAGGCAGATAATTAAGCCAAACAATAAATTTTTCAGACAATGATCCTTTTATAGGGAGATCACTTTACAATTTCAATAATAACTGAGAGTGCTACTTTAATCACGAATGAAAATACCTGATTTTTAAAAGAATTCCTCAATAATGTTCAACCATTTGTGGGATCTCTCAAGAAATGGTAAATAAACCAGTCGTGTAATAACGTAGTTTCATAATTTCTCCGATAATAAATATACTTCTCATAGTCATAAATAACACAATAGTCTTTGTCGTTGTGTAATCGTTCGGCCACTTTTATCACAACTAAGGATAATCAGTCATACATGTGATTTTGTGAAATCCATGTCATAAGGCAATTCATCGAATCCCTTGACCATAATTAAGGATAGTCGGCTATAAACGAGCTTTCTTAATCGAAAGTACCAGGATAATTTATGCCATAAATCCATTTTCGAATCATTCTTGCCATAACACAAGAATATCTTCCACGGAACACAACCAGCGTTCTATATCACTTCCACTCACGGATCTTACACGTGCCAAATAATATCTAGCCTCACTGAGCGCCCCAATTCATCACGTACCTGGGTCTCAACAAGCACCCATTAATTCCAAGTCTCACTAAGCGCCCCAATTCAATCACACATTCTTAGGTCTCAAAAATCACCCACTAATCTCGGGCATCACTAAGTGCCCCAATTCAATCACACATTCTTGGGTCTCGACAAGCACCCATTAATCTTGGGCCTCACTAAGCGCCCCTCAGAATTCACTTCCGCATTCTCTCTTGGTATAAACTGCCACTCGAGATCATCTCATTCTCATTAGGCCTCACAATCTGTAGACTGACGTAAATTTTTCACTTTCGGCCAGACTGATCGAGCTTCTCGCATCAAAAAATTTTACTCGCTCGACTATCGAAAGTGGCGAATGTCACTTGTGCTTTACACGTGCTAGTAATTTCTCACTGCAGATATGGACCGGTCTCCGGCGAGGGCTCTACCCTCGTAGGCGTGTCATGGAGGAGTCGGGTTAAAAAGCACCCCGTTGGCCATGGAAACATGCTAGGTACGTGGCCTGGTATCAAACAATCGACCCCTTGGCATATTCCAATTGTATGTATGTATAGAATATTCTACTGCAGACAGAGAGACTCCTCATACTTAAAACTATTTTGACCCATGTATCAAATTTGACGAGTTTGAGATTAATCGACTACACGACAAACGGTACATTGCATTTCTAATATATATTAAGTTGTTTAATTTCCATCATCCATCATACTAAATGCAATGAACCTCACTCCTATCATATCAGTCCCATAGTTGATCGATCTCGTGTCGTAAAAAAGGATACTAAAAATTTAGAATATGATAAAAAAGAGGGGAATTATGATTTAAAAAGATAGAAGAGTCATGTCTATACATAATATTTGTGTAAATTTGAAATATGCCTAAGTCCGTGGCATCTCCTCTCCGCTCATATTCGCAATCTTACACCTTCATTTTCTCAATACCGCCGTAATCTCATACTGAATATCTTATTCACAGTACAACTTGCAAAAATGTTAAACCATCTCAAATTTCTTTAACATCAAGTCACCAAACAGTCAATAATTATGAACGAACTTGTGACAACATACATCCATCCGAATAGTTGCCCACTTTATGAGGTTCTCACTGTATCAAAATTTTGAATTCCATATATCTCAACAAATCCAACAGCGACTATGAATGCTCGTATGTGTAAAGCAGCATGCGATAATAATTCTCACGTCATTCACTCGAGCTTTTTTCTAAATATCTAATAGCGAAAATAAAACACCAGAGGGAGGTTCCCTTTCTGTTCATGTGTGCAGCGTACTGCTTCTGCTAGACATAATAATTGTAACGACCTGTCTTTCCGCTTGCACGATATTGTCCGCTTTGGACTAGACTGACCCTAATGACACCCACCTAGTCCTCACACTTTTAATTTTTCCCTAGCACCCACACTTCCCAGTGGATTACCCATCCCTGAATTTCTCCAAGGTGAGCACGCTAAACTTTCTAGTTCTAACGTTCCGCTTGCCACTTTGCTAGGGAAAAGGACTCGTGCAATGAAAGACAAATCACTATACTTAATCTCTGATCGTTCCCAGTGTATAGCCGATGTAGGGATTCGCCTAAGGTGCCCTCTCTCTTGCACCCCCGAGGGGTTCTTACAATAATACTCGCATTATTCATTTGCATGCTTTTAGAAGAAGTTCGTTGTGTTGTATGATACCAAGAACTTAGGAATCCCAAAGTTTCAAACAATATAATCCATTGGAAGTTTGTCATCTCATGTTCACGATCTTATTCCTAAACTCGGGAGGCTTCTACAACTTATATACATTCAATGTCTCATGCAAAATTTTTTCTTGTTACAACCCATAATAATATCAATCCTCAGGTGTCGATAATCAATTGTTAACAATGATTTAGTTGTTGTCATGGATACTTAGAGCAATAATGGCTCAACTTCTAATTACACTTGCAATATTCACCGTAAATACTTAGAGCAATACTCATCCAACTTCTAATTTAACTTGCAATATTTATCACATCACCGTCTTATAGTTGGCCATATATTGAGCAATAGGGTAATCAACATAGTCCTCGACGTAAACTTCTTCCTTGAAAGCACTAAGCTTGGCTCAAGATAAACAACGAAGATATAGATGTATACAAACCGATTCTTTTTTTTACTTCTAATATTTATAAGCACACTCGGTTGCCAATTATACGATTCCACATATTGATCTTCGTCTTGAGGTAATCTCATTAGTTGATCTCTCCATAATGATGATAGAAAATTGATAATAAATCAATGTTATTACCCTTGAATCGTTAGACAGTATGTGCATTCGCAAGAGTATTCTCTTGCCTCACAATACACTTCAATGTGTAAGTTATCAGTCTTGAAAGCCCATTATTCTTAATAGCCCACATAGACATAGAATATCTCATTTCATTAAACATTTTTGTTTAGTGATCCGGAGAAAGATAAACTTTTATATGCTGACTTGGGGATAACTGGTTATCAATATCAATGGAAATAGATAATGAATTCATCGAACAGAAAGACACAACATTATGATAATCCAGAATATGTGGGAAGAATTCTAATAACAATGGGTTTCACTCTCATCCAAGTGGAATAAACTCTACATCCCTTGTATTCTTTCCCCCATGATTACTGGTTCAGTGGATCACGATCATATAGTTCTCATATCCATTCAAAACTCCCGTAACATATTGACAAAGTGTACTATATGATAACGTTTTGACAAAAGTGTTTACTGGTTCTGCATATATAGTTCCCTCATGATTACTGGTTAAATCCCTCATGTTCTTCCATATTGACAAAATGTTTTTACTCGCAAGTCCCTAGTGTTGACGGATTTAGATTGGTGAGTATCACAGAGGTCCACTCTCTCCTTTTTTAGCATAAAAAATCCCGCTCGCGACAAAGTGTAATACAAAAAGAGGATACCGTAAATGTGACATCACATAACCATTATTTACAACTTTTCCTTGAAAGGAAATAATTATTCGGCCTCTACTTGTCAATAGATGGTTCTGCATATACAATCACTTTCATGAGATTCACTTTCATAAGATCTTACTTCTCCGAATAGGACTAAGGTCGGTCCATCGGAATTCGACCCTTTGTATTTTCCTACTAACATATTTAGTGGCCACTGTTTCTCGACATTGTGCCCAACTAAGGCATCACTTATGGCTTCTTTGAATGCGCAAAATATAAACCCAAAGGTTTCCGAGGGGAAGTGGAAACATAAAAGAATCTTTACTCATATAATCTTTCCAACTTTCAAAAACCAATCGACTATATTCATTCCATTCCAAAAAGTTTACCTTTGTGCAATGCACGAAGGAATATCAAACTTTCCTCGATTGATAACTTATCAATTTATATTCCTTTTACAAATATCATATGACCATGGAAATTCCTTGCTTTCAAATAGATACCTCCTCGGTGTACTGAATCATTCTCCCAAACATTGGATGTGATCATTTCCATGTCGGCTCTTTATCCGTATGCCATCAATGTTGACTTCCACACATTCTCCCTATCACGTCTTTAAAAATTGACTTCATCGATTCTTGGTACGTGACACCTGTTTCATCAAACCAAAAGACATAATTGAGAAACTTTAAACCCGCTGACTCAACCAATATGTCAATAGCGGCAATAGATATAGGTCCTCCGACCATGCTTCACTCAACTAAGTGAAATCAATGCAAACTCTATAGCTGTTGTTCGACTTTGAGACCACTAATAGGTTCGTGACCGATTATGTGTATTTCACAGGCTCGACGAGTCCTGCTTCCAACAAATTTTCTACATCTTCATCAATTATCTTTTTATTTTCATGCGAAAATTTCCGCTTCTTACAAGGAATTCCTTTTGACTCTTTAAAACTACCTTAATACCAGAGATTACACCTTTATATCATTTTCCTTATCTTTCCAGAAAAGACCGCATCATCTGATTCAACATGTTCTTTTTTATAAGAATTCCACCATACGAATTGATATCTTCACACTAGAGACATTCTTACAGCTTTAGAATTTGGTATAACTAGAACATTCCAAATCCTGATTTCCCTTCATCATTTTGATTTGCTAGAAGGCATGAAACTTCATCATCAAATGGGGCAGGGATACGATAGCTCCGAATATATTCAAAGTACCTCTTCCGATTGTAACGTTATAAGGGAGGATAGAAAGATCCACCATTACGAATTTCATTAATAAATTCCTCGATATTTACTCATATCCCAATGTGACTAGGAGAATAATATATAATTCTGGAGCAACAGAACTGTTGTTAAACCAGACTAACTTAATATGTTGCTTATTAGTTCCATGGAAAGACATCTGCTAGAAAACATATATGGTCAAGATATTCGTCAACTCGGTAATGTCGCAAATGAATTAAGAAAGCTGGCTCCATAACAATATATTTCGGAACGAATACCATTCCGGGCAATCAATAAAATAACACAAATTTGATATCTCTTTCTTTATCAATAATTTAACCCCGATAAACATAGTTTGATAGCGGCAGTTTATACTCAAGTAGGAAACCTTGATTGATAGCTTCATAGAGGTATTTGAAAAGATCAATCATCACTAACAGACACGGTGATACAACCGTTAATAACCAATTGTTGAACGTCCCGATGAATACCATTCCAGAAGAAAACCATTCCGGATAGTGAAGTAAGTTGAATAGATGAACCATTCACGATAGAATAAGACTACTCCGAATGAATATCATTCCGGATGATTAAGAAAAAAAATTAGATGCCAACTTCATGATATGCTCCTTGTTATCAATAATTTTACCCTCGAGTGGAGTTAATTTCAATTACTTTAGTCTAATGATGCTCTTTAACTTCAAATCCTCAAACATAATTCCGTGGGTTGCGAAACTCTTCATTGGTTTTCGTTTTAAGAATCATTATGTTAAATGTATGTTACCTCATTAATATAGACCAACATGATCTAAATAAGGAGCACCGATCAATGAAGATATGTATAATTTCTCAAACAACAAGGAAAACAAGATGACCCGATTACTTCATTAAATGCTCGAATCTCCTTGATTGATAGGTAAAAGACCCAGATAATTCGTATAACCATTTCGGAAGCCTTGATTACTGAATATGAATACCGACACATAAATATACACTTCAAATGATGAGAAGACAAGACCGTCGTCGAGACCGTCATCCAAGAACAAAATTGTACATCAGAATTTCATGTTGTTACTCCAGGGAAACTTCATATTTGTAGTTTCTCCTCTTACCATGATAATTATTTGTTCATTCACGATTGCTTTCTCTTACACACCAGCTTCCTCTTTTGCCATTATAATTTCTCGACGGCGTATGAGTTCCCAAAAGGCGTACTTTTCCACATCTATTTCTCAATATTTAGATTTTCTTCTCCATATTCTTGGATATGCATTGCATCTATACCAATATATAATTCATGAAGTTGCCTTAAACTCCGTTCGTCTCTGAATCTCGAACCTTAAAACAAAGTCATCGATATAACGTATGGAACATACACAATAGCTACATAGCTTCTTGATGGGTGTCTATAGAGAAGATTAATATTTCAAGATCTCATATTCTTCTAATCGATAACCAGAAAACTCTGCTAATAACTCAAAACAAGAAAATCCCACGTCATTAATTTCACGCTTTCACACATTCTCTGATCTCGAACAAATTGAGTACATACTGAGTAACCTCCTCTATACTCATGACGTCTTGCCCAGGACATGGTAAATCGGTCTTAGGGAGAGTCACTGGGTTCTCAGGTTGAATAATCTAACCTACCTTCCCAGCCTGGGTCTCGGGCACTCCTTTGAATATCTAGTCAACTCATCGAGCTAACAAAACTCTAATAGTGTCTCAACTTCATCAATATATTCTCAATAATCATTAGTGACATGTCCGAAACCCCAATGGAAACTACAATATATTTTGGATTCATGAGTCCATTCTGCCGGTTCCTCTAACAGAAGGAGATATCTAAGGGATCTTCCTCTCTCTTGCTTAGTCACGGCAAACTCTGCTCGAAACCGAATGCAGGAAAGTTCGCATTCGGAACATTCGTAAGGACATATTCCAATCGATCATACGATTTGCAATAATGTTATGCGACTCATAAGTACGAATCTGCATTGCTGCATGATCACACAGTCCCTTCATCTTCCCGAATATACTGGTACATCTTAGGGCAAGCTCTCCAATATTCTCCTGTGGATCCCTCTTCAAAGAATTACATAGGGGTGGCAAGCCAAAATAAGCTGAAATACTCCGAATTTCTCACTAACACTAATCGGAGGGATGCTCATGCATTCCTCATCAAAACGGGTTACAAAACCCAACAATCTCTCCGAAGAATCATTGTGTAAAGCGATTAAAGATGTAGTTGACTCCACCGATGCATTGGGCCGAATAAAATTGATCTTTGATTCCTGATATGAAATGATAGAAAACCTTGGCAAACGGTTGAATAATCGGAAGATAGTCTCCCTCAAGGAAGATGCCGAAACCCCAATACTTCAGGAGATCCTTCACCATATCAATGTATTCCGATATCGTAGCATTAATAGTTGCCACAGAAAAGGAGGATAAAGCGCTTGAAGCGTTCCATGGACTTCGCAGAACTTCCATCGATGCCATGGTCTTTCCACTTCCGTTGAAGTGCTCAATTGCCCTCTCTTAGACACCATAATCACCTTCATAAGTGGAGCTGTGATGGATATCCCGAGTATGATAACCATATACCCGTATTCTTTCATAACCTAGGCCAAGATTGACTTCCAACTGATTTATTCGAACATCATTCTGCTCGATCATATCGCTCATCCCTTGAAACTTTGATTCGATCAATTCCCCATATGCCGTAAGCTGAAAGTCTGTTGTCTCTTTATATAACAAATGTGGCTCGAGTTTTTGGGTTGAGTCCACCTCGTTTTCATCCTTATATTCTTAGACAATATCTCTATAGGATATCATTCTCCTCTCCAACCCTTTTTGGAACACAAGGTGTTTGTCTAATTCTCCCTTGCATTTTATATTTTCATCCTCTGAGCAACTTGCTTTACTCATGATTCCTTATTCACTCTAGGTATCAGCGACGATCAAATTTTCTCATATTCACCGTAATATATTTCTTTCTTATAAAACTTTACTTCACACAATATCCACCGCTCTATTGTGCAATCCTTGTAATTCATCTCTACCGAAACACAATTCTTTCAATCATTTCAAAATATGTCTCTTTTTCGATAAATGTATCGAAATGGTGAAATCCAACCGAAATCCGACCCGGAATGTATGACACCATCTCATCACCATGTAATTGCAAACATGCAATGCAATCTCCCATGAAATTTTCGTGGTGCCGAAATCCAACTTTCTAGACTCTTTCGACGTCTTTGGAACGTTTTCAGAATATCCCTCTCGCTATCTTTCAATGCATCCAGATAATCCTTCTTCACCCTATATATCATGGCACACACCGAGGCAATGTGATCATAATAGGTCCCCTCCGGATGAAATTCCACTCCAGGGGGGCTGGTCAGATGTTCTCACTGCCGAGGACTCTTCCGGTGGCATTGATTGAGTCCCAGGCAAAATATCATTTCTCTCATCTTCTATTGCATGA
Source organism: Utricularia reniformis (assembly GCA_009725065.1). Taxonomy (NCBI): domain Eukaryota; kingdom Viridiplantae; phylum Streptophyta; class Magnoliopsida; order Lamiales; family Lentibulariaceae; genus Utricularia; species Utricularia reniformis. The sequence goes on from RWGZ01000566.1 coordinate 214,018, forward strand.
GGGTTACACTCCATCACAATCTCTTTATCTACATCATTCTCATATTAAGAATCCTGGATCATCACAATATATAACAAGATCCAAGCTCATCACAAGAGCTCTCAAAGCAATTAAGTCTCGGTCCCCACGGACGGCTCCAAACTAATCTTGTCTAAAGATATTTTATGCTATTTGTTTTAGATCAGTCAATTTATTATGTAATCTTGAGTTCAATTATTGTAGGGACACGAGCGATGTACGAGGTTGAGACCACAATGTGTGGGCTTACGTCCTAGAGATAGAGAAGTTTTACCTTGATTTTCACTATGACAATTAAAGGTACAAATACAATCAAGAGATATCGACAATCCGAATGAAAAACGATTCGAGAAAAGATCAATTCCACTCCGTCGCACCCAAGATAACAAAAACTTGCGACTTATAGGGCAACTTCACGCGAATGGACAAAAAATCGCGAGCCAGGGGTCCCGATTACGAAATCTCGAGAGTTAGGGATCAAGGTGACGTAATCTCACGAGTCAGGGGTCTAGGTGACGACTTCTCGTGACAAGGTGGGACAAAAAATCGCTAATGATCAGACCACTACTATTCAGATACAAAAACTCGCGAATGGCCAAGTCCTCGCGACCATTGCTTGTAAAATAACATATGAAATTCCGCAACTAACGAAACAAGGAGAAACAAGGAGAAACAACACAACTCGCGACTTTTAGAGACTAAAAGTCGCGACTACAGCCAAGAGTACAAATTCTCGTGACTAGGAAACCAAAAACTCGCGACTAAGCATAAACTCGCGAATCCTTAGGCAAGTTCATGCGAAAACCTTGCCTTAGGATGCGTGCCAAGAATCTGAACCATTGTTTGGGGTCTAATGTTATGTATTTATAGAAAAACTAAACCCAATAGTCAACTTAGGGTCCAAAATCACAGTCTTAGTGAATTTGAAACGTCCAATTTCACTGGGATATGAATCGTAATGTCTAGGGTTTTCCAAAATGCATTCCGATCGAATACTAACACATAATTGTCAAGAAAATACCAAAAAATATCCTTGACTAGTTCATGATCTCCAAATACTTAGAAGATATCCTAAAATATCGTAAAAACTCACCAACGAGCTCTCCGAATGCAGAATTACGAAATTACCCATGACCTCATTCCAGACTGAAATCATATAAAACTGCTCAAAACGTTATCAGAACCTTTACACGTGGGTTCGGGATGCCCAAATTACGAAACTACTCCCGAAATCTCATTAATACATAAATATAATAGAAAACCAAAAATAATATTAATTCACGTCAGACGAACTCCGATAGTATCATAATTACGTAAATAACCCAATGCGATATCATGTTTATATGCCTTACAAGAAATAGAGAATCAAGTCGTCCCTGGAAGTAGCCTATCCACTGTGAGAAGAACCTAAAACCGGTGCCTCCATTTACTTGCTCTCGTTCCTTTCTTCAGTTTTTCTCTTTTGGTTCGTTCTTTGCATCTCTCGCTTTCTGCGATCATCTTATTCTCTTTTATTCCAATTTCTGTAACTGCTTCTGTTCCTTTTTCAATAGGGCTTGTGCTCATGACCCAATTACTTGAGTCCATCGATTCTGTCTGTTGGGCCATAGGTCTTTTAATCAACTTGAGGCCCACATTCATAGTATAAGGATAAGCTTTTTTCCATTTTGCATATAAGGAGAAACCTAAATTTTGAAGAAGCAACTTGTGGTGGGAATGTGAATTAGCAGAAAGTTTTTAGTCAAAATAAGAGACAAGGTTAGATATGCGGAATTTTTTCCTAATAATAGTAGTGTAAATTAAAATGTTAAAATGTCATTGAATTTAAAATAGTTATAAGATTCACAGTGATGTATTCAACATCAACATTCTAACAGTGATGTGATATGTAATGATAAATTTTTACTTCTTTTAATTTTAATCAAATAAAAATTAAAAATCTTTTAATCATTTTATTAACAAACTTTATTACAAGTAAAAAATTTGTATTATCTTATTTTTTTTCAATAAAATATATTTGAATTGTACTTATGAATCCGCATAATTTTAAAAATTAATATTATAATAAAATAAAAATTTCATATATATAGTGTTCTTTTTTAAAATTTGATTGATAGTTGTTATTTGATTTATCCAAATTTTAAAAATGCTAAAAATTAGATCACTTAAAAAATATATTTATAAATTTCCATAATTTCATTTCGGTTATAGATAATATGTTCGGTATGCCAAATGGTATTGAGTATGTATATTCATTTTATGATGAAAACATTAATATTATACACGATCTAATCTCATCTAACGTGCGGTAATGAAAATATTGGTGGCTGAACTATATGAAATCATTGTACAAAAGTCACACTATGTTTTCATAGCATGTAGTATATCATCGTATACCGTTCGATATGTCAAATATCATATAATTATGGCATTTTTTCGATCTCATCTAGTATCGGGTTTTTGTGTTCGAAATTATGATATGAAAATATTGGTTATACTTGATTTGCACCATTAGTTTATTGAATATAACTTTGAATTATAAATTAATTTCAACTATTTTGTTAATGCAGTAATTTATTTTTAATTTAAAAAAATAACAAAAAATAAACTTAAATAATATTGTATTAAATGTAAATTAATAGGTTCCATTTTTACTATTTAAATAAAATCGTAATAAAAATGTAAAACATAATGCTATTCTTATTTTTCAAATTAAATGAAATCAATAAAATTAATCATTGTTTTATCAAATCAATGCTAAATGCTAGAAGAGTGATTAAAATTGGATAAATGTTATTATACAACTTTTTGAGAATTCAGTGTTATTTTAAAACAAAACATTCTGAAACATGCAACAGTAAAATTTGCCCGATATTTGTGATTATCTTATGTTTCAATTATGTTAACAATTTCTGCAATTTCAGTCCATCGGTCTCAGCAATTTATGTGCAAATTAATTATCGGATTCTCAGGGAAAGATATAGCATGTAAACATGATGTCCTCTATGACATAATCCCATTTTTCCAAAAAATGTAGTACCCACATAATCCTAAAAGCCAAAAGAAGCGCAAGATACAAAAATATTTTAACCTGAAAAATAAGCAAAATATACCATAATTCAAATAATATAAATAAAAGATGCAAATAATGAACCTCAAAATTCTAATTTTTTATTGGAAATTGAAGATAAAAAGGAAATTAACAAATATTTTAATATATCCCCAAATATATTAATTATCATAATTAAATAATATATAATCCTTTATATATACTAAATTGAATGATCTTATTTCCTTTAAGAGATATTTTCCATGTGGTCGATCTTCCTAACTGATCCATGATTATCACCAAATAATTAAGTGTGGATAGTTTATGATATGAAAAGATCGTAAGACAAAAAAAAAAGTTGACGTGGTCAAGTCAAGTAGGCATGAATAATGTGTAATATAAAAAATCTATTAATTATTAATTTAGAGGAGACGGCATCTTTGGTAACCCGTAAATCTTTCTTGTCAGTTCAGTTGTTGTATATATACTTGTATTTGCACCTCTTCCGCTTCCCCAATTCCAGACAAAACTATGCCTCACCCGCTGTCTCAGATTTTGTGAAGGTACAAACTGTCCTTGTCACTTGAAAAATAACCCCAATTTCTTAATTCACACTTTCCAAGAATTTGTTTCCTTCGAAATTCCTATCAATTCCCCCCTTTTCTGGGTTGTTGATGTTATGGACGATCGGAGTAGGCCGAAGTGGGAAAGATCCAGAAGGCCGCCGAGAGGAACACCGCCGCGAGGTATGCCAGAAGATTCTGTTTTGGTTATCTCAAAATTCATCTTTTTTTGGTTGTTTCTGTAGTTTGATTTTTGTTTTGTTTTGTTTTTTTATTCCTTTTGAATGAATGATTTGGGAGGATGAATATATTTCAGAAATTTATTGTTCATTGTTTAAAATGAAATCAGTATCGTGACTCCAGTCCAAATTATTTATGATATTTGAACTTGATCTTGTTGCTATTGTGGCTTGCTGCCTTTAGCTGTCTATGAAAAACCAGGTGTTTACAGTTTTGTTAGCATGTTTACTTTTCCATTAGGATGTTGGCAGCCAGCTATTCCGTCGTGGGAGAAGCAATTCTGCAGAGTAATTGGGTCAATTGAATGGGGAACACTATTACAGATGAAGAAGTTCATCCATCTCTATGCAAATGTGGTTAACTGGGATGACTCTGCTGCAAAAGAGGCATTTTTTTATGCAAAGGAGCGCTTCTGGTCGGAATTACATGGCCTACCGTGTGATAAAACATTGCCGGATCCCAATTTATACATTGATGAGATAAACTGGGATTCTGAAATCAATATTGATGAGATTGAGTCCAATTATCAATATGATCAACACCATGAGCCAGTTATTATTTTCGGTGATAGCTTTCTTCCAACAGAAGCTTATTCTGGATGGAGTGATGGAGATGATAACATTAAAACTCCTCCCATTGATCAGCATCAGCAAACTTCAAAAGACTGGGATTGGAACTATGAGCATGTAATAGTGCCAACAGCTGCAGCTGCTGGTGGAGAAACAAGAAGAAAACAGAGGTACAGAAATCAGTTTCCTCGAAGCAATCATCGCAAAACAGCATGCTGGGGCCAACTCTATTCAACAGACAAACGAACCGATCAATGGGTTTGATCGAGTATAGCAAAATGCATTCCATTCATTCTATTTGTTTCAGGAGCTTGGATTTATGAGGTGTAAACATGTGAGTATTACCTGACTGATCTCCATCAAAGTTTTGATGTTGCCTGCCACTGGAAATACAAGTTCAATAGAGGAAACTTAATGTCTATAACTTGTTTTTTTATAAATGTTAGCTCCACTCTCTGTTTCTTATGATACAATTTTACTATATTGGATGCAGAATGATACTTAAATACATAGCACATTAGGATTCCAACAAGAAGGGGCTACTCAATCGTCGTGTAAGACCAGTTCTTTTTATTAAAATTGGGAAACTATTTAACATCAATAATGTTTTTCCACTCAACATCTATCAATATCAAGATACACTAGTGTTCTGATTTCATTTCGTGGTATCAATTATTATTTGGTTAAGTAGTTATTACGATTTTCTAAACCTGATTTTATGTTTAGTTGTTTGTGAAGACAACTTATTTGGAAAATTAAACAAAGACACACGAGATTTTACATTGAAAATCCAAAAATAAAAGGAATAAACCATGGTTCTAAGAGATAAAAGATCTACGTAGATACACTATCACGACCAAAAAATCTAAATGAATGTCAGATTAGTGGCGGGCACATGTCCAACTCAACGAGTTGACCGATGGGTTAGAAAAGTTGGTCGACTAATCAACGGGTTAATATAATATAAATCAGAATTTTTAAAAACCTAAATTTTAATTCTAAAATAATAAAAACTTGGCCTATATCAAGTCGTTGACTCAAATGGGTTGATTGATAGATTTTTGCAACCAACATGCATGCTTATTTTTCACGGGCTGGTACGAATGGCCCATGCTAGATCAAATATTCTAAGATTAATCGTTAAAGAAATTGGCATAAGATTAAAGGAGAAGAACTCAAGTTATACCGCCATATCTATTCTTGCGTTCTCCTATTTGTAGTTTCTTTAGGGACTTGTTCACCCATCATCTCCACTAGCAACTATTAAGCCCTTAAAAATAGGTAATATCTACCATGATCGCCATTGCCATAACAACCACAAATGTCCTTAAGAACAGCACGCCATGTTGACCCTCATCATGCTTGCAATGTATACTGCTCAATTACTTGGGAGGTTCCTCTTGGCCGATGCACCTTCTGAGATGTCCAGCTTGGGTCGTGCCATGTCTTGGGCCGAAACTGCTCGCATTTGGTTGAACTGGTCTATCATTGTGAGACTGGATCGTTTTATATTCGTATTTGGGATATCCTTCCTTGCTAAACAGTTCTATTACTTTAAGTTTTGGCAGATTCACTGATTTTGGGGCCCATCGATTGGCCCGCTAACTGAATCACTATAGGGCTGGTCTAAAGCCCGAATTAATATTGGACAAACTACCAAAAAAATCACACCTTTTGGAAATAAGAGTGGTAGACATAACATATAAGTTGGTAAGGATGGACATAATCTGTAAGACCCCTCGGGGGTGTGAGAGAGGGCACCTTAGGCGAATTCCAGCATCGGTTATAGATGGGGAACGATCGTATGTTAAGTATAATGATTCGTCTTCCATTGCACGAGGTCTTTTCTCTAGCAAAGTGGCAAAGAAAACGTTAGAACTAGAAAGTTAAACGTGCTCACCCTGAAGTAATTCAGGGGTGGGTGATCAACTGGGAAGTGTGGGAGCTAGGGAAAAAGTAAAGTCGTGAGGACTATGTGAGTGTCATTAGGGTCAACCTAGTCTAAAATGGACAATATCGTGCAAGCGGGAATGCGGGTCGTTACATTTGGTATCGGAGCAGGACCCGGGTTATTGTCGATGTGTGGGGCAAACCCCAGCGATGACGTTGAGTCCATAAGGAGGGGTGAGTGTAAGACCACTCGGGGGTGCGAGAGAGAGCACCTTAGGCGAATCCCAGCATTGGCTATAGACGGGGAACAATCATATGTTAAGTATAATGATTCGTCTTCCATTGCACGAGCCATTTTCCCTAGCAAAGTGGCAAAGATAACGTTAGAACTGAAAAGTTAATCGTGCTCACCCTGGAGCAATTCAGGGATGGGTGACCCATTGGGAAGTGTGGGGGCTAGGGAAAAAATAAAGCCGTGAGGATTAGGTGGGTGTCATTAGAATCAGCCTAGTCCAAAGCGGACAATATTGTGTAAGCGGAAAGACAGATCGTTACATAAATAATATTGTAAGACTATACACGACACCGATAAGCATATTTTCCGATAAAGACCCTCACTTCCCTTCCAGGTTATTGCTGAGTAAGTAAAATTTATTAGGGGCGAAGCTTGCAATGAGTACAACATACCACCATAGATGGATGGTCAAACGAAAAGGACAAACCATACCATGGAAGATATGCTTTGAGCATGTGTATAAGACTTTAAGGGAGTTGGGAAGAATTTTTATCGTTGGTAGAGTTTGGTTATAAATTATAATCTATATTTTTAAATTGGTACGAACCGTTATTCAAATTGTAACGAATCTCAAAAAATTTTAAAAATATCATTATATTTGAACTAAACCTAAAAATCTCCATTCACTTAAAACAAGTTCGAATCAATTGTTCAACTAGTGGTTTGATAACATAGGTTATAATAACAATTACCAGAGAAGCTCAACATGGCACCATATGAGGCCTTATACCGGCGCATATGAAAGAATTCACTATGCTAGAACTAGATTGGGGAAAATCAAACAACTAGTTGGGAATTAGTTGATGTAACATGAGAGAAAGTAGTAGTGGCTAGGAGAAACATGGTAGCCGCTCAAGATTGGTACAAAAGCTGGGCTGACTCTTGGAGGCGGGTAGTAGAACTCAGAATTTGGAGCAACACCTACCTAAGTGTATCCCCGATGAAGGGAGTATTGAGGGTTATACAGTCTAGTAAGTTGAGCATAAGGTATGTCCGACCGTTAAGAATAATAGAGAAGATATGGAATTTGATATACAACTAGATCTTCCGAAAGAAATGAGGGGATACATGATGTGTTAAATACATCACAGTTAAGAAAGAGCATGACAAAGAGGATCAATGAACGGACATTGGAAACATTACATCTAACACATGAATTAACCTACGAGGAGGTACCCATGAAAAATTTGGAAAGGTAACAAAGGAAATTAAGTAGAGGTGAGCAAAAATTTTGGAATAACAAATACCATACTAAAATTTTGTTATTTTGATATTTGATATTTGATATTTGGTATTCGGTTTGGTAGTTGATTTTATGAAATTATGGTATTTGGTTTGATATTCGATAATAAGAATGAAAATTCGGTATATACCGAATACCAAATTAATTTTTTAAAAATATATATTTTAAAATTTTTAAATGGGCCATAGATTATTTTAAATATTTTTATTTAATGATTATTTTTGTGGTATGCCATTATATTTGTTTGATACTTTGATATCTAATAGGTGGACGAGCCCTTGATTGGTATGAAGAAGATTAATATGAGCAAGATAACTTTGAGAATAGTAATTTAGTTTCCACATGAGTAAACTATCAACTTCTCATTTATTTTCTAAAAATTATTTTTTGTATTTTCTTTCAAAAGTTTCAGAACATTCTATACTTATATTGGACTAGAAACTAGAAGAATTGAAGATTGTTTTATTATATAAATAGAGAAATTTGATCAATTACTCAATGTTTGTCATTTAAAAACATTTTTATATATAATTGATTAAGACAATTTTTCTTATTTGCTTTTAATTTTGGTATTTTGGTACCAATACCGAAATTCCGAAATTATTTCAGTATTTCAGTATCGGTACCAAAAAATTATTGGATCTGGATCGGTATTCAATATTTAGTTTGGTTTGATATTAAGTATTCAATATTTAGTTTGGTTTGGTATTCAATATTTCAATATTTAGTTTGGTTTGATATTTGGTACCGAATGCTCATTCGTAAAATTAAGAAATATAAAATTTCCATGGTGAAGGTACAATGGTAGAATAAGGAAGAGAAGGAGGTTGCTTGGGATTGGGAGGTAAAACGAGAGATGACTATGAACGCACCACACGTAATGTGATGACATGAATCTTTGAAGGACAAAGAGACAGAACGATAAGACGAGGTAATAGTTCATCAAAGTTTTAAAAATACCAAAGTGAAAGGGTAGGGGCTAATTTGCAACTAAGGGAGGCACTAAATGAAAATTAGAAATAAGAAACTCAATAAATAGAGATATGGGTGCAAGAAAGAGAGATAATGGACATAAGGCACAAAACCACGTGAAAACGCATCTAAGGCATTGATACTCGTGACATTTTGAAGAATCCTGGTGAAACTCATACAAGGAGATGTGACTCTCGAAATTTTGAAAGTTCCATGTGAAACCAAGGTCAAGAGAGAGAATCCATGACATTTTGTAAAGATCCACGTGAATACATGCTGGGAAAGAATCTACGACCTTTTGCACAGATCCATGGAACATGCCCAAGACAACGAATCTGCGAAATTTTGTGCAGATCCAATAAATTTGGGTACAAAATAGGGAAAACGGGAGATAGAGACCCCGTACCAGCATGGTTCATACAGTAATAAGGAATGATGTATCGTAAGAGCATAAGATGAGAATTAATCTAATAATCGTGAATCATGTAGGAAACTAAAGGAGGGTTAAGACAATGAACATAGGTAAGTGTAAGACACATTCTTCATCTCTTCAATATGGTGATCGATGATCGACTACTGTTCCTTTGAGAATTTCTGGTGTGCTCCCAAATTTGTCTTCGTCATTTTAAAGTCTTTTTCATATCAATCACTTTTTGAATGTATTTCTCTTTGGACAAGGTATGTGCAGCCTTCTGTCAATCCATAATGATTCATATCCTGAGTATCTGTTTGACCGATCCGAAGTCTTTTCTCTTGATTGCATCAGACAATTCTAGCTTGACTTGTTCTATCTTCTACATATCAGCCCCTACGATTAACATGTCATCGACATACAATAGAAGGATTACATATGTATCTTTGTTTGTTCGTATATACCAACAATAGTGTGTCTCACATCTTTTGAACATTCGTTCGATCATGATAGTCAAACTTCAAATACCACTGTCGAGGAGTTTGTTTCAATTCGTACATGCTATTTTCCAATATGCAAATGAGTTTCTTCTTACCATGCACCCCAAAATCTTCGGGTTGTGACATGTAAATCTTTTCCTCTAAGTCTCCATAGAGAAAAGAAGTTTTCACATCCATTTGTTCAAGGTGGAGATTCTTAGAAGCTGCAATACTCAAGGCTAATTTGGTCGAATAATGCTTTTAAAAAAACCTTTTAATGTTTCAGGGTCAATAGCGGATGACGTCCGCGGATAGTTGACGTCCGCTTTCCGTGTTTATCAAACAATGATAATGTTTATATATGTATGGATTGAGTTTCAACACAAATTCATATCAAACGATACATACAACATTATTTGTAGTGTGCAGTAGCTTCGAATTTCAAGTATAATAGAATTCCAATCTTTGAATTCAATTTCCTTAATGTTGTATTTATTTAAATATATATTTTTTCAATATTTTATTTAATTCATTGTTTATATATTGTGTATTCGACACCCAGTAATCACAGACATGGATAATGAATGGGAAACATATTATGACGATATTGGTTTGACTTCTGATGGTCAAGAGGAAGGTTCTGGTGATGACACCGAACCCGAAAGTTCCCCAGATCAGGAACATGATCACGAAGATATATCGGAAGAGGGAATTAGTGGAGCATCACAAAGAGTAGACTGGAGCAGTGGTTTAGTGCAATGGTTGAGATGTTCCGCCAAAGAAATCAATGAAATATATGCTATGTTAGCTGTGTCATTAATAACATCTAATCCAGCGCCAAGGATTTCTAGCCGCCGCAAATACACGAAGTATGAAATTGATGAACCAAACTTGGTTGTTCGCATGAAATTTAACATGTTTCATCTTCAGTATATCATTGCACATTTTCATATTCGAAAAAGATGGCAATATAGAGTTTTAGAGAGCGCATTAAAGAAATATGTAATTAAATGTGTACATGATGATTGTCCATTCCATCTGAGAGCAATAATGTATGACAAATATCGGTATACGAGTATGATCATACATGCGATAACATGCTACTTGTGGAGGGTCATCGTAACATGTCGCAGAATTTGATTGCATATGAGATGAAAACTTTCATCAGAAATGATAATGGAAAAATGTTATATTGTTATCATTTTAATATATGGTAATTGTAATATCCAACATTGTTATGCATGTATAAAAGTAAAGACTGTTTAGACTCATATGCGCGTGAATTATAGACTTAATGTGAAATACGAGCACGCGTGGTATGCACTACAACGTGCATTTGAGATGGTGTATGGGTAATGGTAATTGTCAATGACAAAGATGACTTTTTTATTTGGTGAGATGTTACACATGAACAATAGGACCATAGTACGGTGGTAACTGTACGAAACTGATTTGGGACCACCGAACTACATGATTCAGTATGTGTTTTGGTCGTTTAAACCGTGTGTGGACGTATTCCAATATTGTGACCCTGTTATTTATGTCGATGGAACACACTTGTATGCGAGGTAAATACTTCTTTACATTAAAACCATTATTAATTCATACTTTAATCATATACGAATTTGTAGGTAAAACCACAAATTATTGGTTGCTGTGGCAAAAGATGATAGTTGTAATAGCCAGGATAAATGTATGTTAGAATAATAGGAGGGAACATAGTGGTAAGGTCTAGATGAGAAATAACGAGTGATACGGGAATGAAAGAACGAAAAAGGAAGCAAAAAGATTGAAAAGTAAGTCAAAAGATAAAGGAGCGGTCAAAAGGTAATTTAGGGAAGTTAAAATATCTATAAATAGCGGTGGAAAGATCCTAAACAAGTCATTTATCACTAAGCCACAGAAAATCCACGAAAAACCAAAAAAATATGAAATTATTGCGGAAACGAAGAAATTGTCGCGGATTTGTGGAGAGAGCAAAATTGTCGCGGAAAACCTAAACCACAAATTGTCGCGGAAAAACCTAAACCACAAAATTGTCGCGGAAATCTCGAAGACCCAAATTATCGCGGATTTGCCCTTAACTACAAAATGTCGGGAATTTCAGGTTTGACGTAAATTATCGCGAAAACCTATACCACAAACCTCATAACCTCATTTTATCGTGGATTTCAAGGAATGGAGTAATTTATCGCGTAAACATCAAATTTGGGTGTTTTCGTCGCGTCTCAACGTCAGACCGCAAGAGAGAAAGGATACGTAGGGTCTACGGTAACCACATAGTTAATAATGAGATAATAAAATCGGAAATCGAGTACTTAATATGTGACAAAATGCAGGGAAGCACGAAGGGGTTGTAACTAGCGAAAACAACAGGTAAGCGGAGTGAACACAATATAGTAAGAGAATGTTCCGATTCAGGGAAACGGGAAGGGTAATAAGAAGGAAAGGAAAAGACACGAACGAATGAGGCAAATGTTAATAAGACTCGGGGTGAGGGAGGATGGACCGTCCGACCAAACCCGACATCGTGCTTAGTACACGATTCGCCAAAGGAAGGGCATGCTTGATGAATGGAACGATAAGTTCCAGAATGGAAAGATACGTAGGAAAGGGGTAGCGCCTAAGTACTCACCCGGGGAAGGGAAGCATACGACCCGTCGAGTCAACCAACAACTAATGGTTGGCTTGGGGGGGACATGTACCGAGCATGTTACACTCGGCAACAGTAAAGCTAAAAGATGAGGGGAGGGGGAAAAGAATAATAAGGGTAAAAAAACAAGAAGAAGAAAATAAGTATACGATTAAAAGAAACGACTTACGTGTGTGTGTATGTTTTATTTAAGAAATGGAAGGGCAAATATAGTACGTGTGAAGTTTCCTTTAATAGATTGTGACCGCTTTACAGGTTTTGTAGGTGACGCGGACGAGGTATGAGAAGGGCATGGAAAGGAGGTCGTTAGTTGTCCGGTGATAGAGTCCGGTCTTTTGAAAATACTCTAAATTATGTCGTTAGACTTTAATGCTTTTGAATTATGTTTTAGTTTACGCTTGAACGTTTCGTTTCTATTTAGTACGTTTTTACCAAATCATCTAGGCCAGAATTAGGGTCGTTACAGTAGTGGTCATGTGATTTCTCTCGCTTCCGCTCTTGTTGATTCTGAGAGTATTCAGTCATGGACATGGTTCTTTGAGATGTTCGACACGGTTGTTATCGGGATAAGTGAGACATGTATCATATCCGATCGGGCAATAGATATCATGGAGGCGGTGAGCTCGATGGAAGCGTTCTAAACTCGACACCTGCACCACGTTGGTGTCTACAGCACTTCTGTTCTAAATTCTACAACGCATTCAAGAACAACGAATCGAAGAAGATCACTTATCGAGACGGTGCGCGATCAAAAGCTTATAAATATCATGATGACATGGCTGAAATTAGGAGTAAAAATGAAGAGACATATAATTGGTTGGAGAGGAAAGATGTTACTAAGTGGACTTTTATCCATGATGGCGGTAAGAGATGTTGGACACTTACCACGAACCAAGTCGAGGCCATCAACGGTGTATTGAAAGTTGCCCTTCGCTTACCTATCACTACAATAGTTATGGTGTCATTTTATCAGGCCAATGAGTGTTTCATGAAGAGACGCTCGGAGATACATTCCATGACTTCTAACACTCAATTGTTGACAGAAGCTGCTCAAAAATTCTACAGGCGTACCAAAAGGAAGGCAGATTACCATACTTTGAAGATGTGGGACGCCGATCGCCAACTCACAGAAGTTGATGTTGACACGGGCCGTAGCAATGAGGCATACATTCACACTGTTGACCGAATACGACAAACATGTACATGTTCGAAGTAGCATACGTATCGAGTACCATGTTCACAAGCTATTAGAGCGGCGAAACAAATTGGGCGCGCACTTGCTCGCATGTTCATAAAGGGGTAGACCATAGAGATGTTGTAGTCATGCATTCACTTAGACCTGAGTACACATGCACTAAACTTGGGTGTGAGATTCCGGATGTTCAAAAGATGTGAGACACTTGATTGCATGTTCACTGCAGTTTGGTCCTGAGGTGGGTGTGAGAACCCGGATGTAGGGTCCGGGTACTGCATCCACGGTCGATGTAACGACCCTAATTTGGGTCTAGCTGAATTGGTAAAATCGTACTAAATAAAACATAAAGTTCAAAAAGTAAATTAAAACATAGTTTAGAATGCATCCGAGTTTAACGACATAATCTACAGCGTTCCAAAAGACTGGACTCTAGCATCGGACAACCGACGTCCTCCTTTCCATGCCCTCATCATACCTAGTTCTCGTCACCAACAAAATTTGTAAAATGGTCATAATCTATTAAATGAAACTTCACACATTCTACTTACCATTTCATTACTTCAGAACAAAGCGTAAACGCACACATAAACCGTTTCCCTTAGTCGTATTTTTATTTCTATTGTTACTTTTCCTCTTATCTTCCTTTTTACTTTCCATTTAGACCTTACTGTGGCCGAGTGTAACACTCTCGGTACATGTCTCGCCCAAGCTAACTGTTAGCTGTTGGTTGACTCGATGGGCGGTATGCTTCCATTCCCCGAGTGAGTACTAAGAGGCTACCGCTTTTCATATTTGGATATGTTCTGCCCTTTTGTACGTATCTTTCCATTCTAGAACTTATCGTTCCTTCATCAGGCATGCCCTTCCTTTGGCGAAGGTCCAAAGAGAGGGGTGCATTCTTCAGTAGTGAGGTTGACAGGCTTCCTCAACATCGTGCAGTGCTATCGTAGAACCACAGTGGGGCCAATCGTGCCCTTATTTCTTCTGTGGGTTCAATAAGTTTGAATTCTCTTCCAGACGGATTATCCACGCTTGCGCATCCCCCATCTTATCTCCCGTGAAACTGTTCATTCCAACCTTTTTTAATGACTCATTGTAGTACATTCTACCTCTCTCAGGCCTTGCCGCTTGTTCCATCTGCAAACAATATCCACTCTCTGTTTGACCCTGACTCATTGCATTAACGAGGGAACTTGCCATGGTTTGAACATGTCCCTGAGACTCTCTTGGCTAAACGTGGGGGGCGTCGATGAGTCTGCAGCAGGGGTTTCGGTCGCCGATGCTTATTTTGATGCGTTGCTATCCTCCTCCCGGTTTCCGTTCGCTCTTGTTGTTGGAGCCATCCCTACATTAAGTTTTCATTACGTCTATACTTACTCATACCAAATGCTACATCCTATACCCATCCCCTCCTATGGTCAGTTGTCCTCCTATGAACTCATAGACCACTCTACGTAGGACCGCATCACTATCGATTTGGTAGCGATGTTTGTCTCTCATACGATTTGTAACAACCCTAATTTGTGTCTAGCTGAATTGGTAAAATCGTACTAAATAAAATATAAAGTTCAAAACGTAAATTAAAACATAGTTCAGAATTCATCAGAGTTTAAAAACATAATCTACAGCGTTCCAAAAGACCGGACTCTAGCACCGGACAACTGACGACCTCCTTTCCATGCCCTCCTCATACCTCGTTCTCATCACCAACAAAATTTGTAAAGTGGTTACAATCTATTAAAGGAAATTTCACACATTCTACTTACCATTTCATTACTTCAGAACAAAATTTAAACGTACACATAAACCGTTTCCTTTAGTCGTGTTTTTCTTTCTATTGTTACTTTTCCTCTTATCTTCCTTTTTCCTATCCATTTAGACCTTACTGTGGCCGAGTATAACATGCTCTGTACATGTCCCGCCCAAGCCAACCGTTAGCTGTTGGTTGACTCGATGAGCCGTATGCTTCCCTTCCCCGAGTGAGTACTTAGGCGCTACCCCATTTCTCACTCGGATCCGTTCTGTCCTTTCGTAGGTATCTTTTCATTCTGGAACTTATCGTTTCCTTCATCATGCATGCCCTTCCTTGGTGAATCGTGTATTAAGCACGATGCCGGGTTCGGTCGAGCGGTCCGTGCTCCCTCACCCCGAATCTTATTAACATTCATCTCATTCATTCCTGTATTTTGCTTTCCTTCTTATTAACCTTTCCTGTTCCTAGGTCGGAACCTTCCCTTACTACATTGCATTAACTCCGCTTAACTGTTGCTTTCATGTGGTATGATCTCTTCGTTGCTTCCCTGCATTCGTAACACATCTTAGTACCGGTTTTTCGATGTTATTATCTTATTATGAACTATTTGGTTACTGTCAACCCTACGTATTCTTCATCTCTCACGATCCAACGTCGAAACGTGACGAAAACACCCTAAACTCACGTTTTCTCTATGAATTGTTAAGTTTCTCGAATTCCGCGATGAATTGGGGTTTAGGTTTTCACGGTGAATTACACACTTCTGAAAATCCGCTGTGAATTTGTCATTTAGGGTAAATCCGCGGTGAATTTTAGGGTCAGAAATCTAGGATGAATTTGAATCTTCGAAATCCGCGATGAATTTTTGTGGTTTGGGGTTTTCGTGGTGAATTCAGGGTTTAGGTTTTTCAGCGATGAATTTGCTTCCCAAATTTCCTCGATGAATTTCTATGCCGAAAATCCACGATGAATTTGTGTTCTAGGGTTTTCATGACTTATCCGTACCAATGTGACAAACGACTTGATTTTGGGTAATTCCACCCCTATTTATATACATTTTAACTCCCGTAAACTACATTTTGATCCCTCATTCCTTTTATTTTGACCAATCCTTTATCTTTTGTCTAACTTTTCTCTCTTTTCGTTTTCTTTTTTCTTCTTTCATTCTTGTATACCTCGTTATTTTCATCTAGACATTACCGCTATATTTTTCCCTATTGCTCTAACATACCTTTATACGGGCTATTACAGTCGAGGCACTAAAGATGGCTAAATAGGAGGCGAGAACCCCTTGCCAGACGATGTGTATTAGGGGGAAGTAACGTACCCATAGACTTGGAGAACACAAATTGATGTATTTCCCTAAGTCTATAATTAGCGTCTGCGTTCCCCGTAGATGTGTTCATGCAAAGTCGTCTAACTGTGTAGCATGCAAAGAAAAATAAAACCGATCAAATTAGGACAAATGCAATACAATGTATTCTAGATTTATTACCACTCGGGCCATGGGTTTTGCTGTTCCCTCTCTCCAACCGGTCTCCTCGCTCGATCGCACGGCTAAATGTGGTATACCATTTGTACAATACCACGAATAATATGTGTCTTTCGACACCCCAGCCGCGTCTTCGAACAAGTGCTCGGAGAGATGGTCCCACATATCAATCCATTTAGCTTTAATTGTGAGCCAATCCTGACCCTTCTCGGACTTGTAAGAATGAAGAAGCCTTAAGAGACCTACATCTTCTGCGAGCCCGGGAATGGAGAGAGCACCTCCGAAATGATGAGACACACGATCGGGGTGATGGTGTTCCACATAGCCGAAATATATAAGCACCCCCATGTAACACCATGCCACAGTGATCTCAGCATCAGCGAGCTCTAGTTCAGCATCCGTATACGATATCCATATGAACTGAAAAGTATACATTAACAAACTCATACAATAATTTGTACTTTTAAATTCTTTAATACATTACCTCTCGTCTTCCAATAGCATCTAGTGCATCTCGACAAACCATTAGGGCATAGTTCGCTGTGTTGGTATGGTCCTGTCGACCGGTAAAATCCTTGCAAAATACACAAATGTCCAATTATTAAAATAAATTATTATAAATGATAATACAGACCGAAATACAAACCTCCAACCGTAGTACTCGTAACAACGTCTGTCAAAGGACTCATTCGGGAAGCGGTACATAAACCGCGGCTTCATAGCAGGAATTCTGGATCACGCCCACAACTAAAAATTGTAAACAATATTATTTGTTATTGATATGACATTAAGTTTGTATAACGTAGTCACACCTGCACAATTCTGAATGCTCCACCTACTGTCACGAGACCAGTCGAAGCCTTGCAAAGTTTTTGGTATAAGTTCGCAAGTACGTCTGATCCCCAGCTAAGTCCTGCCATTTCCTCATCATCTCTAAAGAGGTCCATCAAAACTAGTTACCGTCGGTCCCCATTAGTATTCGGTAACAAAATCGAAACAACTATGAGGTGATAGATAGCCCGAGCAAAATGAAGCACCTCGTCATCAGACTCAAATGGCAGGGCAACTCGTTTCAATAAATATTCTCATAGACCAAGTAACTTGAAATTAGACAGCCTAATGTGTTCCTATATAGGAGTCCACCCAAACGTAGCAGTGCTATATTGTTTCTACTCCTCAATACTCCTATTGGGGCCGTGGACTAGTGATAACATTGTTCAATATCGGCAATCCCCATATGAGTGACACATCCTGTAGTGTCACCGTGGCCTCGCCAATCGGGAGGAAGAATGTGTGCGTCTCAAGTCGCCACCGCTACACCATAGCATTCAACAAATGATTATCCAACTTGATACGAATCGTGTAACGACCCTAATTTGGGCCTAGACGTTTTGTTAAAACATGATAATTAAAACGGAAATATTCGGAAGCAAATTTAAAACATAGTTAGAAACATTAAAGTACGACTGCATAATTTAGAGTGTTCTCCGAAGGACCGGACTCTATCACCGGACAACCGACGACCTCTTTCCCCGTCCCTATCATATATCACCTGCGTCACCTACAAAATCTGTAAAGCGGTCACAATCTATTAAAGGAAACTTCACACACACTACACATTATCTTTCTTACTTCTTAGTTACATCATACACACACACATGAACCATTTCACTTAACCGTTTTCTTATTTCCTCTTCTTTTACCCTTATCATTTCCATCATTCATTAACTTTTCTGTTGCCGAGATTAACATGCTCGGTGCATGTCCCGCCCAAGCCAACCGTTAGCTGTTGGATGACTCGACGGGCCATATGCATCCCTTCCCCGGGTGGGTACTTAGGCGCTACCCCTTTTTCCACCCGGATCCGTTCCGCCCTCTTCGTACGTATCTTTTCCTCTTTGGAACTTATCGTTCCCTTCATCAGGCATGCCCTTCCTTTGGCGAATCGTGTACTAGGCACGATGCCGGGTTCGGTCGGACGGTCCATCCTTCCTCACCCCGAGTCTTATTATCATTTATCTCGTT